>WAAE01010994.1:0-157850 GCA_013400495.1 Nicator chloris
TTATCAGTCTGTCTGGCACTTGTCCTGACAACTGGTGAATGGAGAAAAAGAATAGGTAGGAGAGAGGGAAGATCCATCTCAACATAAGGAAAAACTTTTGTCCTGTAGGGAGAACTGAGCACTGCCATGGGTTTCTCAGAGAGATTGTAGTCTCCATCCCTGGAGATACTGAAAAGCCATCTGGGCAAGGTTCTAAGGAGCCTGCTGTGGGTGGCCATGGTTGAGTGGGAGGAACTAACCCAGATGACCTCCAAAGGTCCCTTCCAAGTTCAACCACTCAGTGATTCTACAATTCCAGAAAAAAAGTTAATGCCTATAGGGGGATTTTTGGCATATCTGACAGTTTTTCTTACACATCACCTTGAGTTTGGACAAGTCATTTCATCCTTTAATGCTTCTCTTCCTTCATCTGAAAATGGGGTTTAATTATGTCTACCACCCATGGAGCACATTTCATTAGGAATCCACTCACATGCGGAAAACCTGTGCACTGTTTATACCCTTAAGTGGAACATTGGTGATGCCCAGATTTTGTGGTTAGTTCCAGGAGCTGCAGTAAATGTCACTCTCCCTTTGCAAAGCCCCTGGGATACCTGGAAGTCATAAGCCTTAACTCTCCAAAACATTCACCTTTTTCTCTGTGTAGGCTGGGGAATGCCACAGCTACCAACACTTTATGACTCCAAGACATTCAAATTTGTCTCGTGTCATAATCCATACGCTTGGGTTGTTATTTTGTGCAGTTAAAATCTGCACATGCTTCCCTGCTGCAGATAATTAGTGATATGCACATGGGAGATGTTACAGCCCACAGGATAGTCTTTGCTGTGACAGTTGACAGTGATGGCAATGCTGTCTTTTCCAAAGAGGGAAAGGGGAACGTTATCGGGAATTGATTTTCGCCTTCGTTAAAACTTCTTCTTTTCCACCATTTTCCCCTAAACCTACCTACTGCTCAGATTTAATTGAAAGTATAACATTAAACTTTTACTGCTTCAGATTCATTGGAGGGGGTTTAGGTATTTTATTGTGCTCGGCACTCAAGTTGAAGCCTCTGTGAAGCCTAACTCTACATCCATCTCTTGATGTTGTCACGGTAAACAGTATACAGGGAGTTTATTTTTTACTTCTGGATGCTAAAGGGTTATATATTATAAAAGGTGTGGGATATCAGTATTCAGAATATTTGGGTTACAGCAGATTATGAGGATGGTTAAATCAGAAGTTAAAGAAATAATAGTCATTATACAGAGAGTTGTATCAGTAATTCAGTGGAAAGGTAGAGTAAATAGGTGATGCAGGTTTTTTGTGAAGATGATGATGATGATGGTGATGATTAATGAGGCCATTAAGCTGCTGATAATCTGCTCCAGCCTTCCAGAAAAATCTCATCTCTTTTTTTTTTCCTTTCTCTCTAAACTATCAAAACAACTCTCCCATTTAGATATTTCTTGAAGAATAGGATAGTCAAATTTCAACCTTCAAAATCTATTCATGAGACTCTGGTAGAACTACAGGAGAGGCAGATACTTTCATAGAGAACACCTTTTTTATTCCAGCTTCTGGATGTGGCTTCATTTTCCAGCTTCTGGGAAGACAAACCACCAATCAAAATCCTTATGGACATTTATGAAGTGTTCCATGTGTCAAACAGTAAATTTGATGTTGTTTTATTTTTGTAGGGCATGGAAGTTGATATTTACATTGTATATAGAGTGGATATGTTATAAAAATGTGGCCCACATTTAACCAGACCAAAATATTTTAATGGTATTAAAAATGGCATGCATTTTATGCCCAGCTAATCAAGTCTACTTTATAACTTTCTTCTACTTTGTCCCTTAGTGAGCACATTTGGAAACAAGTTAATAAACCCGATATGCCTGTCATGTGATTGGTTAAGCCATGCTCAGTGTTTCCATCTAGAAAGCAAAACTGAATCCCCAACCTACCCCTTGGAAACCTGCACCCCTGATTTTGAGGGAAGGCTAACAAACACTGCCATGTCCAGTGCCCTTATCTGCATGGTGGAAGGGATACAGAGAAGCCCTGCTCCTCCTCCTCCTCCTCCTCCTCCTCCTCCTCCTCCTCCTGCTCCTCCTCCTCCTCCTCCTCCCAGATCCATCATAGTTCTCAGACCTTGCTATATGCCATGCACTGTACTCTGAAGATTACTGGCTAATTCTGTCCTCACTGCTGGACCTTAGAAGTAACAAGAAGTTTGCTCTACTGTCAGCTTAATTCACTTTCCTATTCTTAAAAGAAGTAACCCCTGTATTTGCAGGCAACATTATCCCTTAAAACTTGACTTTCAGGTTTGGAATATTTGACCACTGATGTCCAGAGTCTTATCATAACTTTAAGCAGCAGTAATGGTGTCTGAGCTGTATACCACAGGCAGGTGTCACCTATCCTGATGACTTCACAGGAAAGCATCTTCCTCCTCATTCTTTTCTTGTTTTTGTTGCCAAGTTTTATATGCACCCAAGGATTTCTGGGTAATTTTTATTCCACCTCTAATTAAAACTATTTAGGAATGTTTTCTTGTCACCTGCGTACTAAAAACTGACTCAAAATACAGTACTTACTTGCAAATTTTTGTTTCAGTGTGCCATGAGGTCTTGGATAAATGATCAAAATCACATCACTCATTCTTACTACTCTGGTATAACTATCCATGGAACATGACTGAGAAAATGAGAAACTGCTGCCCTCTCAAGCTCCTCAAAGTAGTAAACTAAAGCAATAGCCTATTATACCTGAATGTTAGCCATGGCATCCAGCCACACGATATAACTAAAAAAAATTAAAGGAAAAAAAATCAACTACTAGCAAAAGAGATGATACTTTTTTATGTGTGTGTATTAATCACAAATATTAGCCTCCAAAACTTCAGAACTTATTGCTAGAAGCAGTAAGAAAACTTGACAGAGTTAAAGGAGCTGTGTAGATTCCTTCTGGACAGGATTAGCTGAGCTGAGCACAGCATTGTACATGACACCATGGTACAGGATCAGTGCTAGCACTAGAAAATCAGCTCTTGTGGAGAGGCTTGACAAATTGTACAGGACATACTGTGTATGCTACAAGTACAAATTCAGGGAGTTCAGGGATTGAAAGCAAGCTTTAGAGCTTTCAATCTATGCATGGGCATGTAGGCATAGACAACATCGCTGATTCAAACTGAAACAGAACTAATACTTTCATTTCCTTTCGAATCCATGTTTCTCCTCACAGCTTCTACCTCTGGATGTTGACAGATTACATGTTTCTACAACCATTTTCACATGAGATTTGAGAAGAGATTCTTTTTTTCTCAGAGGAGAAAAGCCATATGGAAGGGCTTAAGACCTATTTTGAGGCAGGACTACCACAATAAGAGAGCAAGAGAAAAGGAGGTGTCAGAGGCTATGAAGAGAAAAACAAAGAAAAAACACCAAGATGCACAAAGATTCATAGGGAAGGGATGTACAAGGACTCATTTAAGGCTCGTGTTCATCCTTTTAGTCAAAAAAAATATATCCTCAACAGGTGGGTTTTTACTTTTGGGTGATTTTGTCTTTCAAGGGAGTGAAGCCAAGAGGGAACCACAGCAGTGCAATTTCATCTTTCTTGGCCTGGATAGACCTATCATGTTCTGCAAAAGAGCATCTCATGAGCAAAAGCACAGAAGCTTGTCTTGTGAACAGACTGTCATTTAGCCCATGTTCATGTGAAACTCCCAAAGTCACCAGGGTTGTGAAGTGGAGAAATAACAGTTGTTGTTGCTGCAGGAGAGCGAATGAGAAAAGGGGAGAAGAAAAAAGTGAGAACAAACTATTTCAAAGTCCTACAGAAAGTCAACATCCCAATAATTTCAAAGGAATCAAAAATCCCTGTCCTGAAATTATGGGGAAAGAGGATATTTCCCATTTCCTTTTGCCTTTAAATTTCCCTTTGAAACTGTTTCACACCAGCACCATCAAAACCTTGGCAAACACAGAGGCAGAGGACAGACATGAACCAGATTTATAATGAAGTGAGGTGGAAAACAGGTGAGGACAGCTTTTTTCCCTAGCTCTTCCCAGCTTTGCAATGAAAGGTTTTCAGAGCTCTAATTATAAATCAAAGCTCAAGTTCTTCTGTGAATCACTGTTTGAAGGAGCTGCAATTTTGCCCTTTAAAGCATTTCCTCAGTCAGGCAGCTGGATAGGGAAAGGGTGATTTTTCCATGCTTTATAAGGTGGGCAGAGAAGGACAGTCAGCTGCAGAGAACAAGGCAGCACAGCTGCCCCACATTAAAGAGAGGCAGAAAAAAAAGCTGGTGAACAGCTTAGCCAGGTGGATTTATTTTCCTCGTCACCCAGCAGCTGTGGTAAAACCCTGAAGGCAAAAATGTGTCACTGCTGAAACAAAAGCAAAAACAAAACCAAAAACTGTGAGTCTAGTCCATGACACAAATATGTTGTGTGGGGAGATGTCACACACATGCAAACATGTCAGGAATCCTTCACCTGGCTCAGTCACTGAGTTGCTGGGGGGCATTAAGCACATTGCCTGGGATTTTTTAACTGTGCTTTTAAAGGGAGACAGTATTGGAGATAGTAACAGGTCCTAGTACTGAGCTGCAGTTACAGTAAGATCCATGGAGGGTTATGAAAAATTCAGATATTTAAGGACTGAGAACAAAAATGTTTAGCTATAAAGAAAAAGAGGATAATCCACTCTCATTTAAAACAGGATGCAAAGAATTGCTTGAAAAAATCTCTGTGATACTGTCCAGATGAGTCCATCTCCTCTTTGAAGCTCACTAATACCTGGGCATAACCCGTAAAATTACTGGGGCATTTTATAAGCTTTTCCACTTAGGTAGTTCCTTTGTGTTTATGGATCCCATTCATTGTGTTCCCATAATGCTCTTTTTCTCTGCACTCAGTTTTGCAAGGACCAAAGATCATCAATTATAGAACAATTACAACTTTAATGATATTGTGAACAAAGCTCTCTTGCCATTCAGCTGCATCTCTCTACCCTGCTTACCAGAAAATTCTCATCATCATTGTCTCTCTGTAAAGTGAGTAGACCTCACCCTGAGACCAGATTTCCCCATGCCCTGGATGGGGTCTCAGCCATGAACTTGCAAAAATTAAGAAATAAGATGAACAGCCCTATGAGACAATGAGCTAATTAAATTCCGTGCTATTACATTTTACAGAAAATAAAATATTGTTGATAGTAATTCATGTGTGTAGCTCTGTGTCAGCAATGATGGCTTGGATTCAAACAAACATCAAGGGATGCTTCTGAGAAGCCTTATGAGAAATAGAGCAGTGATTGATGTCTCTGCTTTACTTGGCAATTTAACACACGTTAATATTTTCTGTGCTTGCTTTCCTGAACCTCACAAGGTCTCTTCATAACGGGAGCTTTGGAAAGAACTATCCCATAGGGATAGGATTTTGTTCTCGGTATGATATAAATGCTTGTTCTCACAGCTGTGTCCAGCTGCAGGTAGTCTTCCTTACAGCAGAAAGAGATTATTAAAAATATATATATATATATAAGCTTTTTTTTTTGCATCATTCTTAAGGACCAGGAAAATATTGAGGGAAAAAACCAACCAAACAAACAAACAAACAAAACCAAAAAACACTGTGTGTTAGTACAAGCCAAAGAGCCAAATGCATGTATGAAAATCCCATTCAGTCCTGCTATGAGACAAGATTTAGCAGGCTGAACAACCTAGACTCTAATATGTCTCTCATCTGAAAATTATAATTTCATTCAAGGGGATAAGCTAACAAAAAAAACTTATAAAATTGATTAGACAATGGGCAATGCACGTCTCTGATTTTGTAGGGCTTATTTTTCTCTCAAAAAATTAATTTAATACCAGAGCCCTTATTTAGACTAAATTACAAAGAGAGGAAAATTAAAAATGTGATGCAACAGTTAGAGAACAGGAAAATTACTTGATGTGCAATGCATATTGAGTGTTCATATTTCCACTGTGAGGAGAGGAATCAGTCCCACAAACAACAGAGAATCGTGCAGTTCAGATGGCTTCAGGTGTTAGTTTCCAGCTGCTGCAGAAGTCTCTGATTTACTTAGTGGCATAAACTACATTTTTTTTCCAGCATAATAGGGTCTAGTCAGTACCACTGGATCACAGCAAATGGTATCCCTCTGTGCTGGAGAATATAAACAAGTAGATTTCACAACAATTAGAGATTATAAAAGAAATCTTAATATAAATTTCTTCTGATCCATAGAGACTCTTTTTTTTTTAAATATTTTGTTCACACTAGCTATGGACAGCATGGCTTGTTTGATATGGGACCTATTGACTTTGTAGATGTGTGTCTGTGTGCACTCCTATCACATGACACCTTAGAAAGAGTTTTAAGAGTGTAATACCTTTTAAAGAAGGGTGGAATTGGGAGGAGAAATTTCTCCCCTGCCCCGTTCAGTTGCGCAGATTTCAAGGCAATTCTCTGAAATGTAAACATCTATTTCATGTTTACTTCAAAGAGGAATAATAAAATCCTTGATTTACATGACAACTTTTATCTAAAAAAGTATAAAAGCTTTTTATAATGATGCAGGGTGTATTGTGAGACTGTTGAGAGAGAGGCATGTAGATCTGTATGGATACACATCCACAAGCATACTCGTTTATAAATGCATCCACATATATACATCATGTAATGCAATGCTAATAGACAGTTATGTTTGTAATACACATCAGGCAGTCTCATACTAATAGACCTTTATATTTAAAGTAGAGTGGGCAAATGCTTTTAAAATAAAGCTGTACGAAGAAACAGAATGAACAACTTATCCTTTTGCAACACAACTAGTCAATGCACAAGTGTGAATGTTCCCCACATGGGTATTAAATTTCAGTGGAATTTAAAAGAATTAATAAAAGCCTGCAGGAAAAGATGGTGAGAATGAATCTTCAGTACACACCTACACTCTGAGTGCCTTTCTGTTCTTTGCCTTGCATGCTCTCCTCTCAACACATTCCCTTGTTCTGCTCCCAGAGGCTCCCACAGCACTCTGTGTCTTGCAGCACAGCCCTGCTGGCAGCACGCCCTTGCTGTACAAGTTCGTGCAGGGCTGTGACCTTCAAGTGAGCACCCAACAAGCTCTCCCCTGGAGGCAGACTCTGTAATTGAGTTAGGACACTCACACTGCCATCAGAGATGACATTTCTGTACAGCTTTGGCTTCGTTCAGAGCGAGCACGCCCACGCTAACAGAGATGGCTCAGGGATTGCTGCAAGGGCACGGAAAGGAGAGGTGCTTCTGAACAGTCCCAGCAGAGAAGAGTCGGTCTCACCCACTCCCTGTCTCCACGTGCCCTGAAGGGATTCAATTCCACCATCTCTCAGGTTTTGCATGTTCTTCCCCAGCTTTCCAGCATACCAGAACTCTTCAGTTTCTTCTTCCCACATTCCTTGCTTCTCAAGGAAACCTCCAATCCCACAAGACTTTTAGACCGTGCCTGGCAGAATTTTGAAGACTTGCTGAAAATTGGAGATAATGAGGAGAGGCAGGAAGAATGACTGTGGAGATAGAGAGTGGGCCTGGAGGCAAGCTCATTTATGCAAATCCATTGCTAAATGTTCTCTCACAGCTGGGCTGAACTTGCCTGCATAAAATGTCCTAGCCCTAGATGAAATTATTTATGGCCCAGTCTCAGAAAATACAATCATATTTTTTAAAAGGACAGTTAGGAGAGAATAGTGATTTGAAGTCCATGCTGATGAATTTATCTTTTTCAGTTGCCAGTTTGTTTTTCTGAGACCAATGGAAGACTCTTACAATACCAGAAATAAATGATACTTGTTTTCAATACATGAAAGCTTTTTTTTCTGAGACACAGTGAAGCCTGACAAATGTGTTGGGCCCTTGTGTTACATGTCAAAGCAGCTAGGAGCATCAATAGATGTAAGATGTTCTAACAGTAAACAATAAATATGCCTAATGTGTTTCAAAGTTATGTTAGGTCTTTTTTCCTCAAATTAAGATTTTTGGGGGTTGGCTTGTTTGCTTGTTTGGATTTTTTTCCTAAGTGTACACCTGCTTATAATTTTTTTTAATATATAATTCTCTAAGATTTGTAGAATATATCAGATGAAATAAAAACAGAGCCACAAAGACAAGCTGAACTGAAGCATCACTGAAGGAAAAAAAATCACTAGTTTTAACAATAGATAAATAAAACCTGCTATAAAAACACAAGCAAGTCCTGTTATCCTTGCACTGTTAAGTAAAAGCAAGTATATCACAAAGGCAAATATCTAAAGTCCAAAGAAGCCACAAACTCGAGTCTACTGTCATGAGCCTCCTGTCAGACAAAAATCTTAGGTCATTCCCTTTTCCTCAATATTAGAAAAGAGCCTCATAAGCAAACCAGGGAAATGTATTCTTAAATGGATGCAAACTACTTGGAATAGTTAACTCCTGGTCAAGATGGAGAGGATTCTTATGTGTTATACCACAGGCATTTGGCCTGGCTTTGGTTTTAGTCATGATTTTAACTGACCAGAACAAAGCTGTTTTGTTTTAGTTTGGAGTTTTCTTAAAAAAGTGTAAAAAGTAAGCTGGACAAGATTGAAATCTCTTTGGAAGACAGGACTGAAAATAAAGCAGATTGAAAAAATGGAAAGCCACTCTGGAAATCCTTAAGATGAAGTTCAATAGGCACAAGCCCAAAGAAAATCAAGTGGACAAATGACTAACTTGACTGCATGGAGGAGAACCAGTGAGTAAAGTACATCACAAACTGCATGTGCTAAAATTAGGGGGATGCTGTGTCAGAAAGAGAAGGTCTCACACCAGAGCACGTCACACAGGAGCACTGAGAAGAAGAAACCAGTCGTGGTTCCAGTTCAGCTCATGCCGGTACCAAGGCACAAGTGATTACCTCGGGTTTTGGATGGCTCATATTGAGAAAGACAAAAGGAAACCTATAAAAAACAGCAAGAATGATAAGAGGAAGAACAGATGCAACCCACAGGGAAAGGGAACAGTTCAGGCTAAGAAAGAAAAGGCTAATGGGACATGTGGTAACAGCCTTCCATTTCACAACTGCTTGCTATAAAAAGGCAAATCAATAACTCTTCTAGAAACAGTAAGGACAGAAAACAAAAGAGGAATTTGTAGAAATGTTATTTGATTTAAAAATTCCAATTCTCCCAGTTAAATATTAAGAAAAATCCAAACCAGGATGAGGCATGGGAATAGACTCTCCAGGGATTGCTGCAAAAGATACTTCCCTGGAGTTTTGTAAGAATAGGTTGTACAAATATCCAGTAGGTGTGTTCATAGTATATTTACCATTAAATAAAGCAAAGAGGCATTTTGGTCTCTTGAGGTCCTTTCCCACTCTGTGTTTCAATGCTTGCATGTATTTTGAAGATGAGTTCTAATGAAAAATTTCAGCTTATGGATTTGTTAAAAATTATACATGGTTTCAAACATGTACTGGTCATCTCCAGCAGTACATAAATAATCTGAAATTTTTTCTGTTCCCTGATAATTCAGTGTTTTCAGATACTGTACATTAAGGTTCTGCTAGAAATATATCTCTGTTAGGTATTTGAAATTATCTTTTTCTGAGAGCTGATCAAAGTGGAGAATCTTATTTTATGTTAGTATTTCTATTGAGATTTTAAAATCATACCAATTATAAGCATTCACATAAATTATATGTAAGCTTTCATAGATGCTTATCAAATTCTTATGTTTCTCATAAATATCTGATGGATTTTTAATGAAAAAATATCATTGATATACTTTTCTTTGCGAATGGAAAGAAATGTCAGTTGCAGTCCATGTGAATATTGTATTTCTCATGCAAATGTTCAACAAGAACAGATACAAATTGCTACAGGTATGCAAAAAGCTAAATGCTACTTTCCCCAGATGCTTCTAATCCATTTCTCCCCGTATTAATCCAGTTCTCTTCATATCAGAAACAAAAGCCAAAAAGAGTAGAAAGAGAAAAAAGCCATAAAAAATATCACTGCCTGAAGGAATCAAGGTTTCCCTTACTTACAGTTTTGTGATGCCCTTTTAGTAAGCTGTATTGCTATTTCAAAGCCAGCCCCAAGAGTGCATTACTTTTCGAATGAGGAAAAGTTCCTGAAGAAGGGCACATACCTTTGTAACGGCACAGCTGCCCGTTGTGCTAGGAGAAAAACCAGGGTTTGCTGAGATAACTAGATCAACAGTAGGATGAATGTTAGCATAGCTAAATCTGCCTGGGATTTCTCTTCTCTCCAGCCCAGATCTACACAGCTGTGCTAGCATAAGCCTGAGGTACCGATTTGGATTCAGACATTGTTCAGTAGGCACCTGACTCACGATCTGGAAGTACCTATTTGTCTCAATATCCTCTAAAGGAAGCTGACTATGACTGCACTGGAGTCACAGAGCAATCTTTTAGATGTACAAATGAAATTGCTCTCTTTTCCTTGGCATAAAATGGAACAGAAATTGCTGTCACTTTCTAAATATCGAACCTCACAAAGTCACAGTAAAATCAGAATAAAGCCTGAAGGACTCTTAGAAATCTTACCAGTGGAGTTGTTTTTTGGTGAGAGCTGCAATCATTTACTTGATATGGTTAGAGTGAAATAAGAACAGACATAGTTCATAAAGATATCTGAATATTCACTTGCTTAATTATAACTGATCCCCTAAAATAATAATTTTAAAAAAAATTGTTTTCAAGACAAATTCTGATTTCCTTTCTTAACAGAAAAAGAAGAAAAAAATCCCAAAGCCAACAAAAGTACCTATAACAGTGTGTCTGATGATGATGACGTCTGTGCTAATCAGTCCTCTCTAGCAGGGCAAGAGAGAACAAGGTCATCCCATACAGTCTGAGCCCACCAGGGCATGTCTATAGAGAGGCATCTCCCCACCACATACCAAACACAGAATACTGCACACAGAAACAGCCCGTTCCATTGATTTTTGCTACATGACATCTTAATCCAAACTCAGATTAAACCACCCTAGAACTCTTCAAGAAACCTACATTTCCTGACGAGGGTCTCTGATGTGAGCATTGTATGTGGCAGTGAGGTGCAGTGAGTTACTTAACACAGGACTCTTGGGCATGCTGAGAATTGATTTTTTTCTAAAAGCAGCACAAAAGAGCAGGTCAAATACTGCCCTGAAGAGCGGGGAAAGCCACCACTCCACACCTTCATTCCTCCGGACTGTAAATGTCTTCTCCGTCAAAAGCCAGACCTGTCTGGCAGCTCATGTGCTTTGAGATTTCTGTCAGAAATGCTTGACCCTGAGGATTTAGACCAGAAAGCCTGTCACGTTTTGTAGCAGGTGAAACTAACTGGCTTATTTTGAAGCCTGGTCGATTTATCAAGTTGTTGTAATGGCAAGATTGTCACTTGCCGTTATCGATGACATACACTTCAGTGCAAAGCTGGCCATCAAGTTAACTGCAGGCAAATTCACTGGAGCACCAGCTGCAATATAAACAAATCCCACCACCCTACTAATTCAGGTACTGAAATGTAAGTGACTTCTGGATGAAAGATGAAAAAATCACTAATTTCAGGCAGCTGAACAAGAGAAAGTGAAGGAAATTGTGGCGAGCTAGTTTCAGGCAATGTTTACTGTCTCTATCGCATCTTGCTCAGAAAACATGACTTGTGACAGGGGACATCAGCTCTAGATCAGGTTGTGCCTTCCCCTTGCCTTACAACACCTGTTTGTCCCTGCAATGCCACAGATGTCAATGAAGTTGTGCCAGTGCAAGGCACTGAACAATTAGGCAATTTCTTCTCAGCTTTGTTTTTATGTATTTAAGACTCACATTTTTGAAGCTTTCCTAGTAAAAGTAGCATCATTTTCATCAACTTTCTGCACATACAAAATAAATGGTGACCTGTACTACTGGTACCTGTGTACAGTTAACAGGCATATATTCATTTTGGAACCTGTTCTATCTGCAGGAAATAGATTGCTTTGAGCACTTTACCTGTAAAGGATGCTATTGAATGAAAAATCAGCTCAAAATATCCTTAGTATTTTAAAATGTAAGTTAACCTGATATTTCAGTTGTCAAAGAACACAGTTGCCTTACTGTTAGCTAATTCCAGTGCAAGGCATTAGAGGCTTGTTGGGAAGCGTAGGATGCCTGTTGCCTCCTGAGGAAGAAAATGTGCTTCCCAAAATGTCATGACTCTACTTCACTTTTCTCTGACAGAGATAATAAATTGGTCTCCTAAAAAAAGGTTAATGAAGTTTACCCATTTATGTTTAAGGTGCTTTCAATTCCTTGAGTAGAAAGGCAAACCTTTGTTATTGCTGTAACAAATGCAGATGTTTGAGAGCAGAAACTAGCAAGTTAAGCAGAGAATATTTCCCAGGTGAAGAGGCAGAAAGAGCAACCCTTCCTCAGGAAGGTCTCAAAATACTCCAATCTACTGAAGCTTTGTTATAGCAAATGTAATACAGCATTATTAGGACTGGATAACATATACTTCCTTTTATGCTAGAGATAGCACTAAAAATGGTGAGGATGTTCCTGAATGAAATATATAATTTTCCAGGAAGGTAGGGGAGCAGAGCTACACCTGACAGAGGTGCTAGACATGTTGCTTACAGCTTCCCATTGCCAGATCCTAGTGAGTACAGAAATAGACAATGACATGAAAATGAGATATTTAAATTCTTGTACACTGAACTCATCCCTCAGAAAATGTAACCATGCCAAACAAAGGTATATAGATGGCCACACTTTTTCAAATTAAAAAATAATAATAATAAAACAGCCCAATATTTCTTTGCTGGATTCAGTATTAACTCAGAATTGTTCCATGTTTTTTGTTTATTCCCATGCTTTCCTTTTTTCCAAGTGCAACCTCTTAGGAAATATAATAGTAATCTGCTGCTATGTATTTCTATAGTTCTGTGGGTTAGATCATGTGAGTTATTTTGGAGCAAATCAGTAGGATTTTCCATCTCTACTTCTTTTTAAGCCATCATTTAAAGGCAAATTAATGTCCAAAGGCCAGTTTGTTAAGCATTTTTTGCCCATCAGTCCTGTTGTTACCTGTCACCCACCTTTCCTCTTGACATTGTCAACTTCTATTTTTGTTTAACAACTGTCTCAGCTGGTAAAGGCCATTACCGTGTTGCTAGGTTCTAATCAGGTGAGATGTTGTCAAAATGAGGAAAAACATATCAGTTTCGTCAAATCTGGGAAATCACAACCTGTTTTGCTGCAAAAAGACCAGGGGTTTCTTGTATTAATACCTCTTCTCTTTCCTTGTCCATATAGCATAAGAGCAATCAACAGCTTCAAAAAGAATCAGTCTGAACCCAAATTTAAAAATAAACAAATAAATAAATAAATATTTTTTTTTTCAGCAGCCCACCTTTGCTAGAGTTGAAATATTTGACTGAGGTTTTCATCAGTTTCTTATCTTCTTTCACATGTCGCTGCTTGCTGTTAATTACCAATGCCACCCAGATTCATCGCCATGGGTGTCCTTCACAGCCCGAGCTGATTCTGTAGGTGCTCATCTTTAGAAGAAACCCTCGTGCAGCATGAAAGGAAAACAAAAGGTTTGGATTCATCCTAGTGTGCCATCACTTGTTATAAAGCCCTGAGGTTCAGATTTGGTTCTCTCCCCTTAGCTATTTAAGGTACAGGTGCTTGTGGTTAGCCTGTCACCAAAAATATGGAAATGTTTTTGATAATCCTTAGTTTACTTGCTAAGAAATCCATCTCCCACTCTCCCTAACCATCCCTGTACTGACTTTTCTTGCTTTTCACTTTGTGGGGAGAAGCTATACCAAACTATTTGAAGCTATACCGAACTATATGTCACAGCATTGTGGTCCTAGACTGTCAGGGCTCCCACCATTGGGACTAGAAAGAAGAATCCATGCCTCTGCCAGAAAGTCATTTACCCATAACAGAAGCCAAAGATTAACTACTCTTTCCAGAGGTTTTCCCCCTGTCACCAGCTTTCAGGTCATATTGAGGATTCATTTGTTTCCAGCTGCTGAAGATGCAACATTGTGCTGTGTATCTATTCACAGGCAAAGCAAGGAATGGTTTTCCCTCCCTACCTGATTGTGCAGAATTACTGTGGACTGCATGTTTTGCTCACACTTTTCAGAGCAGCTGTCTCATGCTTTTTAGTAGAAGGAGAAATTTTATAGCTGTTTACAGCACTTGGGCTCTTATTCTCAAAAGAAGGCAAAAATTACTGATTCTATCCTACACAAGAGTCCAGAAAGAATGCCTCAGTGAAGTGAATTGTAACGTTTCAAAGGAAAACGCTTTTGTATTGGATAAGCAGGGTAACTAAAACACAGACTGAGAGAGATTTCAACAAAAATGGAAAAAGTTCCATTCACTGCGACAAAACAGTGATCTCCACGGGTGGTTTGAATATGGAGCACGGGTTGAGAGAAACTCATTCTTATACTTAGAGTTATTTTGCTAGAACCCCTCAAAGCCAAGAGCAACTGCACTTGTTAACACATTTGCTTTTTCTACAAGCAGAGGAGAAGTGCAAATTTTGGAGGAGTGCTTGTTTATTCCGGGCAGTTCCATCTTAAATTATAGACAACACATGGGCAACACTAAGGCAGTTGAGTTTGTAGCACAAGGGAGAATCAATTGCTAAGATTTCTCCTGGAAAATGTAGCTGCCAACTCCTTCTGACAACAGAGGCTAAAGGAAAGGACAGGGACACATCCTTTCAAGCAGGTTGCTATTATCCTGAAGCATGCAAGGTAGTGCCAAGAGCTAGTCTGGGTGTGGGTGAAGACTGACAGCCAGGGATGGGCCACGTGATAAGGTCTGAAGGTTTCTGTGGGTGTCTAACATTCATTTTTCTGATTTAATGTACTTCCAGATAATGACCCATATTAAGGTATTAAACAATGTCCTAGTCTGTATGAATGGAGGGGGTTTTTTTTCCATCTTCAAATTTTGAATCCTCAGATATTTCAGAGGATTTTCTCTTTTTTTCCGCGCTCTTAGTTGATTTTTATACATACAATACGGACAGCTGCCCATAAAAACTGAAAACTGTGTAGACCTGGATTAATTTATGAGTCTTCTGAAGAAACTGACCCATTCAAAGAAGATTTCCTAACCATAAAAGATTCATAATGCATGTTCATGTTGCTTTGGCAGAAGAGGTTTTCCCTTTGCAATGACAACTTTAATTAAAAAAAGGCTACATGAAAACCAGCCATTCACTGAATTTCATCTGAATTTCATCAAAAATAGATTCAAATCTATTTTGCTCACCTAAAAAGGTTCAATTTGTACCTTATACAGCAGTGAGATACCATGCTCATAACTGTAATATGCTCCACTCTCCAAAGAGGTGTCAAATAGTGAGGGCCAAAGGGCCAGGACGGTACCCAAATACACAGGGACAGAGAAGGGAATGAAGGAAGGGGTTTGAGGAAGACAGGAGTTCAAAAGAATTGAAGAAAGGCTATTTTCGCGAGTCATACTGTTGGTGATACAGAAGGGGCAGCAGGGATTTCTGGAGGCAGGTTGGTACAGCAAATCATGCTAAATTACCTGATGTCCTTTTAGCAGAGCCTGGACTCTAGAATGTCCAGACCTCTGCCCCTCACATGACCAAGCTTATCACCCTTCCTTTAGGCAGGCTTTCCTTTTAACTATATCCTCATTGTGCGGAGAGAATACAAACCAGAATCCTTAGCCTTTCTTCTTTAAAAAACCACAGGATGTTAAAAAGATCTCCTCAGAGAGCAGCACGCACTTACCTCTAGCCCTGGGGGTTTGGTATTTTGTCCTTTTCCCTGACACTGCACTGCTAATCTGAGCTAACATGCCATGTTCCTTGTTATGGCAGGACTCGTGAACTACTTAGTGCCAAGAGAGGCCTAAAGGCACCAAAGTTTACACTTTCCTATGCACATGGAGAAGGATTTTCAATAACAGCAGTGGAGCTGGTTTCTTCCAGTCTCAGCCCTGATCTTCCCTTAGGATGGTAAAGCAGCAAGCAAGGGGAAGCTCAGCACAGGTGCAGCTCGCTTCCCCTTTGTTTGTCCTTGCTGCTCAGATAGTTCTTTTTCTGAGCAAATAATAAATATTGCTTTTCTAATGCTGAGTCTCTTTGGGTTGCATTATTAATATCATCAACTTGCAAAGAAAATTAACAGTAGAATTTGCCTCTGCATTCACTGTTAATCCCCAATAAGCTCACACCTCTTGACCTTGTTAGCCTGAGCTTTGAGCATCTAAAATAAAATCCTGCCTAGCCGGCCACTTCAGCTGCGTGGTTAATCCAGGAGATCTCTCAGGTCAAAGGCTTAGATTTAGCTAGGGCACTACTGCAGCATGTCTGGAACACTTTGCCCAGGTAAAGAGCTTTGGAAACTGGCAAAAAAAGGGTCAGAGGCAGAGTTTATAGCATCATATCTTATCAGATTCTTCTCCAAGTGCCTCTAAGCAAAGATCTATTGCACGCAGCAGCGCTGCACTCGGTCCGGCCAGGCCCAGCAGGACACTTACTCAAACAAGTGCTGGTGTCAGTAAAACCTGAGCTCAGCTCAAGCTGAGTGTACTGATCTTCTATCACCTCCTCATCTCAGCCTCTCCACCCTTTCTTCTCCTAAAAGGGACTCTTCTAAGTGTCTAGGTTTGATGTTTGATTATCTTGTTAGGGATTTTTGTTTGTTTGTTTGGGGTTTTGTTGGTGTTTCATTTTGATTTGGGAGGGTTTTTTTGTAGTTTGGGGATTCTTTTTTCTTTAAAAATCCACTGACATTTATATTTAATTACCTTCCTCAGCAGATTGCTGTATCTGCTATATTTTCTACACAGCAGCACAGCTACAGCTATACCAAAGGCTTCCTCTCTTACAGATGAAAGACTTGGAAACACCACCTCACACGCGCTGTTCCTCACTGGGACAGCAGAAACAAGAAGCTTAGCAAACTGGAAACTTTCTTATTTCAAGATTATTATCATTTTTCGGACTCTACTGTGAGAGCAACTAAATCCATTCATTATTCCTCACCTCAAATTCCTCCTTATATTGTTCTGGGGTTTTTCCACCGCTGTTAGTTGGAATAAGGCAATCATTCTGCTAGACTTCTAAATAACTAACTTTTATTCACCTTTTATAGAAGGAGTAAAGATGTTAATTAATTCTCTACACCTGATAGAAATTAAATTTCTGTCAACAGTGGGGGTTATGACTGGGCTGTTGTATTGTATTCTCTTGGCACTTTTTTTTTTTTTTTGGATAAAATGCACATTTGGGAATCTGTCATCATTAAAGGCATACTCTCTCTTTTTCCCCAGATGTCTTAAGGAATCATAAGGCAGAGACTGCTGCTCCAGTGGGAAGCTATATTGAAAGAGGGAAGCAAACACCATGTCAGGTATTCTACAGTTCTTCCTGCAGAAGTCTTGTCAAGACACGATAGAGAATTGAGACAGACAGACAGCCATGCAATCAGCAAAACCACTGTAGAAGTTCCCTTTTGCAGTGTATTCTGTCTTACAACAATTTAATGATGATTGTTGGTGGTGAGTGATGAAAGGTGTCTAGTCATGAGAGGAAGCTGAGAAGAAAACATCCATGTCTATAAACATGCCCTATATTAGGAAACCCAGCTTATTCACAAAACGTGTGAGGGGAGTCCTCAATGATATTTAAAGGCAACAGATTTACAGTGGACAAAAAGGGCATTATTTTCCAACATAGCAATCAGTAAAATTAATCTGCTTATTATGCAACTTGCAGTTTCACTGTGTTATTTCACTCAATGAGGCAAAAAGCTTTGTAAATTTGAAGAAAAGATTTTGCAGACATATGCATGAGATTAGCATCTGCTGAGTGTTATCCAGGAAAATATCTCAAAAGAAAATATCACCATTCTCAGGTTTCAGGACACAGGAATGCCTGTCTCTGGAGGTCAAGAATTCCCTTTATACTATTACCATATTACCACAATGGTTTATTTATGAACACAGGTCATATATTTCCTAAATGTGAAATCTTGATAAAACATCCAAGCAAAATGTTAACCTCAAAGAGTAAGCATTGTTGTTAAGACTATTTTCTGGGTTTTGATGGTCATCTGCCAATTTATTGAGAAATGTCTGTATTTCGTATTTTAGAGGCTTTTGTAAATTTTCTGAGCATTGACACAGAAACTGAAGATGTATTTTCTATATTTTGCTTTGACTAGTGAATGCTCACACAAAGCTTTGGAGACAGGATGACCACACAGTGACTCTTTCAGATAGGCTTCCTTAGTCTGTGTTTTTCAAGAGTGTGTCTCTCTGCCTTTAAAACCTCTTTGTGTCTCTCAAAATTTACCTGTAGATCTGCAGTAAACATAACAGTACAAGAACTAATCAAGCGTTTGGCATTTTTTGTAATTAAAGGTATTAGGCTTTAGCCTTAGTGTTCAGTTATCATTATTATTTAAAGATCATTATTTTATACTAATAAAGCATACCTTTAAACTGAAAAAAAGAAAAAAGCCAGTGAAAAAAAACTCAATAGCAGCATGACTAGTTTCTCCTTTTTTTCCCTGTATCCTTCAATCATCAGTCCCCTGCATATACTTCTGGTTTTGGTTATATCAGTATTTGTAACTATTTCAGCTCCATATCTTGTTTGCACAGGTGTCTGACACAGCTGGAAGCAGAACATATCAAACATCATAGGCTAGCCAACCCATTTCAGGGAACCCTTAACCAGCATTTTTCTTAGTAGGCATTTACCTGAGAGGTCCTATCCTAATGACTGATGACCAGGGGTACAAACAGCAGCATGTATCCAGGCACTCCACTACTGCTTTCTGAATTTGGTATCTTCTGCATCACATATTCCCTACTTAATTACCCCAATGCTAAATGGCAGGTGGGAGCGTGTCTCAAAGGTTTAATTCTTTTGTGCTTGATAAATCTGACTTCTAGTGGCAGGAGGCAGCTTTTAAAAAATTTGTTTTCTCTTTGCTTCAAATAAAACTCTATTATAGCCACACTTCTGAAAGCTACACCAATTTATAAGGCTGTTGGAACTACCAAAACGTTCTGGTATTGTAAAATTGTTTAGATGTGCTGATGCTGGAATATTTCATTGAATTATATCAAAATATTTTATTCTGGTAATGTGAAAACACTGTAATATAATCTTCAATCTTCAGTACAATATGCCATTTAAAATCTCGTGTTAATCCAATATAAAAAATTAATATGTGTATAACAAAAAACAATTAATCAAAATGGTATATTCAAAATGATATGTTTTTACCTTAGCAAAACAAAATGTTTTGACATAACAGAAATAAAACAAGACAGCTGAAGTGATTTGTTTCAGCCCCTTTTCAATGAAAATTTCATCAAAATTGACACATTCTCCAGGAACATTTTGACGCTGATGAAACAACATGTCACAATGAAACACGGTCCTATTTACACTGGTTTGTTTGCCTTAATTTTAAGAAAAGGAAAAAAAAACTTGCAAAGGGCTGGCTGCAATGACACTGCAGATTTTTCAGCCATACTTTTACAGGTGCCTGGAGGTGCTAGCAATTAAAGTGTTTTTGTCCACTTACGTCTTTAATTCTCTTTCCAGAAATAACTTAATAAAAGTCCTAGTTTTTCCTTAGGTGAAGATGACTAAAAAGATTTGTCATTCCCATTCTTTGCTATGGTGGAAGCTCAGGAATAGCTGTAAGCATTTCATGACATCTCTCTCTTCTTGTCTTCTTTATTTTATGACTGGGGGTGATTTTCCCTCCTGCACACTTAGCCCTCGCGCACCTTCTCCTCATTTCCATGGTACAAAAGCTTGGGCAAGCTCCCTTTTACCTTCTCCTTGAGTATTCATAGGTCTAATTAAGTTAAATTCAGCTTGTCTGATTTGAGAAGTCTTATCAGGAATACTAAACCTGTGCAAATAATATGCATAGACTGAAGTATTCCTCCTGAATATTAATTAACTATCGTATAAGGCTTCATGCATAATCAAATGTCCAAATGCACCAGGAGCCTTACAGGGAAAAAAAATAAAAATAAAACAAAGAATAAAAGAAATGCTTTAGGAAAATCTATCAAACAAAAATCCTTTCCTGGTAATTCAGAACAGCCCAATACCCTGAGCACATTTCCTGATTCATACTATGACACTACCTTCTAATTTTAACTGGGAGGAGATGGATCTTAGCCATTCCTCCATTTGGGCTGCAGAGACTGCAAGAAGGAATAAAAAAAGCTACGGGAGTCATTCAGCCTTCTTCATATTCTGCAACAATATTTTCAAACTGAATCTTGAAGAATGTTAGTCAATTCATTTTGTTTAGCTCTTCTTAGTGTGACGACACTCACATCTACGTCTTCCCTTCTGTGCTTTCCATTTTTTTCTTCTGGAAGTTTTTACCTTAGATTGCAACTGTCTCAGGGCCCAGCTCTACCTTTGTGCAGACTAGTCCTCTAATGTTCAGAGAGGAATCCAAGCACCCTGGCTCAGACCCAGGGAGGAGGCTATCATGAGCTTGAAGATCAGGAAGATCTGCTGGACTTGTCCACCTGGGTGGTCTGCAGGGGCTCTCTGATGCTGGCAGTGTGATTGATCTCACTGGACCTAAATACATATGATGTACATGTCATATCTGAGCCCCTTGCCCAGGTGCTGCCCTCAGTCAAAAAAACAGGAAGGACAGGAATGCATCCAGCCTGTTTCTGGCATCTGCATTTAGGGGAGTTGAGCTGTGCTCTAGGAGAGCCTCTTTCCCTCCTGTATTCACACAGGAGCTCAGTGCAACAATGACATCAATGGACATCCATGGTGTTCATGCCTGAAACCAAGTGGGATGATTTCCTTACCAGGTTTATCAGTGGGACCTTACTGTGTCACAGGATAGCAACGTCCCCCCAGTAGGACCAGTCCTGAGTCTGCCGGGTTGCTCTGTGTCCCTGTGCCTGAGGTGTCCTTTGAAACCAGGATAAGAGGTGTGCATGTAAAACAGCTTCTGCCCACTGGACTACACCCAAATATACAGTCAGGAAGTTGGTGGTACAGTGGAACAGTCCTTTTGGGTCCCAACAGGACCCAAATATCCCAATGCACAAAAACCTGAAGCACCAAGAGCTAGAGAGCACTTCAATCCGTGTGCCTAAAATGTTCAGCCCTCGTCCTATGTGTGCTTCTCATTATTGTCCAATTTCTTTCAGTAAGTAGGTCAATTCTTCCTCTCCCTTAATGCTCCATCTAATTCTAGTGACTCTATCATAAGAATTTAATTCGAGAATCTTTTGCTCCTATCAGCCTTAATTTTTCTCTTCTACAGTTTTGCACTATTTCATCTTATCCCTTCATCTTGTGATACAGTGAATTAGTTCTTCCTTTCTATCTTTTATATTGCTATTCCAAATGGATCAGGCTATGATCAAATCCTTTTAACCTTCCCATTTTGTCATAATTTCTTTTTTCTAAATTGGTGTTTTCTTCAGTTTTTTTCAAGCTATTTATTTTGTCTCAAGCATGGAAAAAAGTGGACAGTTCTGCAAGGCTACACAGAAGGTCACTGGTATCTCCACAGCTTTGTGTGAGACCTTGCAAAATGTTTAATACAAACTACATAGCCCAGCTTGGCACTCCTGTGTTCACTTATGTCTTCCCCCATTCTCAGGCACACAGCATCCAGTTCTCTTTTTTGGTCTTCTCCCATCAACAAAAATTTCATCTATTGTAGTCCTGCACTCTCATAGTCCAGGCATCAATTTCTGGATAGGAGAAAGGGACATGCTATTTTCTATATTTGTGTAACTTCTGCTTTTGTTTTGTTCTGCTGAAAAGTGGTGTGTTCATAGTCAAAGTCCTAAAAATTATAGTAGGAAAATGGGGGGAGAAGATCTACGTTGCAATGTGAGCAGTTTGCAGATGCATTTTTGTTTAGTTCTCATTGCTGTAAGCATTTCTATTTTCAGACATTAAAAGAATCCTTCCTTTTGTCTTCTTTTCTGACTTTAGCTCAGTGAATATTTTAATAACTACTGCTGTTATTCATGGAAAAAAGTACAGGAAGGTGTAGTGTGTAAAGATAAAATAGTTTCCTATGCATGAACACCAGTATATTAACTGGATAAAACATACAGAAAAAGCTGACTGATAGAAACACTGATGAGAAGAATTTGACTGATGTCCCTATGTGTGTGACTAATACATGGATGCATTACACGGATGCAGTGTAAGGACAGATGGATGAGATAAATCAACAGGCAGATGGACTGATGAATTGAGAGTAGCTGTATTGAGGGGAAAGGCAGGTAAAAGGAATATTAGACAGAAAGAGTGAGTGCAAGCATACTTGTGGGGAAATTCTTCTTCCAGATATGAACTCTGATGGATCTCTTTGGGAATCAGCTGCTTAAATGCAACTCCCTCTTTGCAGTGAAATTGTGTTCACTCTACAGAGGTACAAGGAAGATGAGAATAACCTTTGAACAGAGTGAATCCTAATTTAGAACTGAAAGCACAGGGAGGTATTAATGAGGGGAACAGTAGGACAAGATTAAATCTTAGCAGAAGACCTGGTCTGGCTTTAAACAAAGAAAATGTAGAATAAATTTGCACATAAAAATAGCTTTTTTTTTTTCCTGCTAATGAAACCATAGACTTTGATGTAGCTTTCATTTAGCCTGTGTTTTTCTTAAACTCACACTTTTTAAATATCTGAATTTCACATTTCAGACCTTAATGGCACGGAATCTTAGCAAGAATTGGGGCTTCCATGTACAGAAGTGATGCAATGATCTGCCTGTACTCACAGCAAGGGTGCAATATGGTGGTGTGGGGTTACTTCCCCTGACATCAGCATTTGCTGCTGACAGTTTCCATTAACAGAACCAGATAGCTCAAGAAACTGAAATTTAAACAGTTTCCCCTCCAAGTTTCTGCTTTAAGTCTCCCCAGGGAGGTAGTACTTGTGACAGTAATAACTAGTTCATCCCATTTTGGTCTTCAATATGCAATTGTAAAATGTTCTGTGCATGCGCACTGCACAAATATTTGTGGGGCTTCAGCCTCCCAGGTAACACATCCAAAGCATCTCCTCCTCGAGTCAGCCATGTGAAATAAACAGTGCTCAGGACTAGCAGCCTTCCCTGCATAGGGCCCTGCCAGCAGTGCTCATGCAATCCACCATCTCATTTATGCCACAGATAAGGCACAGCCTCAGTGTTTGGTAGGCAGCTACCCAGTTTGAGCACGGCTTCTCAGAAAAGATCAAAATAACTGATACAAACACTCAACAGATTTTCATATACTTTAATTCAAAAATTATTCTACTGAAGCACATCTTCTGACCAGTATTCACCAGAAATGTGATGTGTTTTGGGTTGCCAAGGTGACTCACAACAGCAGAAGTTATCTGATAATATTCTTTCTACTTAAATAAGGAAGAGCTTTAAGAGAAAAGTAAGAAATGGTAGTAATAGCATTTTTCAGCTGACTTCACTGAGCTTATACTCACAGTCACATTATTTCTGAGGCTATTAATTTCTACATCATTTTAAAACCTGATTGGTTGTGAGAAGCAACATTGCAGAAATGAACCATGGTACTTTCCCTTATGCGCTCTCTGTATGTCTTCTGAGTCATTCCTGATTAGCTCGCTGGAAACGTTACATTGTCAACAATTCAGACAAAACCAGCTGCATTATCTTTTTTGTCTTCTGAGCAATGTAACATCAGTAGTGACCAGCTGACTTCAGATTTCTCTCTACTTTTTACTGTAATAATGAGGTGCTACACTTTCCATAATCTTGTCAAGGTTACATTTTTGCCAGGCTGAAGAAATTAATTTTGAGCTGGAAACCAAAACATTGAATTTACTGAGAAATAATCCAGAAAAACCACCAAGACCTTTTTTTTTTCCTCTTTGTATTCTGTTTGCGTAGTCTCAGGTTCTGGCTTTAACCCCATAGAAAGGAGGGGGGGAAAAAGAGAGAGAGAAAAGGAAAGAAAATCTGTTTTCTAAATTTTCTAAAGTCATATATTAAATGCAATTTTTCTGATAAGAAGGGATGTTGCTGAGATATCTCTGACAACAGATATCATTTTCTTCTTCATTGAACAGCTACAACGAAGCTCTCAGCCTTGCCATCAACCCCTTTACTGAAAACGCCCTGTTCTTCTTCACAAAAAAAAAACCTTCCTCTTCCAAATACCCAGAACCATTTCTCTTGCTTGCCTTTGTCCTGCCATGAAAGGACTTTCCATCCTAGGGGAACATCTGGGTTCTCCTATTCCCATATATTTCTGTCAGATAGCTTTTTGCCCCCAGTCATACTTGACCATTGTTATGAATACATGTGTTAACCAGGAAGTACTCCACATGTACCAAGCTCATTCCTCAGTTACCAATGAAGAGCTACTGGATATTAGCAATTCCTCCCACATGGCTTATCTTAAACAGTGTGCCTAAAATATTACTGAAAATGTTCAAAATGCTTCTTTTATCTTGAGTCTCTCAGGCCACACAGTTGAATCCATTCTCCCTCCTGTTGTGGTCTTCCTTTTGGCAGAGGAAGCTGTCCACCATTTATTGCATCATTTATTAAGTGTTGATCTTAAATTTAAAGAAATATTAATAATATTTTTTTTCTTCCCTCTCAGTCGTTAATGTTTTGAGTCCTATAAAGAATCAGTATTCCCTTCAGGGATCAAAAACCACACACATAGACATCCAAACATATACAAACAATAGTAGAAAAATCACCTAATCAAAGATCCAATTCCTCTTGTTATTTCAAAGACTACGACTTATGAAGAAAAATGCAGATAATCTCTAATTTTTCAGCCTCCCTGAAAATGCTGCTGCCTGCCCAACCTGGATTAATCTGCATATGGCTGTGCTTCTGGTGCCATCAAATTGATTGTTGAGGTTGACAGAAGCAACAGTGGCACCTGGTCAACCTATGGTTTTAAAAATGAATGGGTGCCAGAATAATTATGCTTTATTGTACCTGCTAATTTCTCCTGGAAAATATCTTAATAAATTGATTGCATGTTTCAAGCAAACCTGTAATGAGAGGATTATTTACAAAGGCCACACAGAAGCTGTTATTAAAAAGCAATCAGAAAGAGAGAGGAACAATGGCAGGAGGGCTCAGTGGGGAAACCTTAATGGTGGGGAGTTTAGGATTTAGTTTTTGTTATCTTGCTGACATTCTAATTAGAAACTATTTCTCCCACTTCATTACTGTCACACACTTTCTCTGAATTAGCTTTCACACTTGATTAAGGAGAAAGTCTTATTCTTTTTACATGCCAGGATGAGTCAGTGCCAATCTTTTTGCTTTTGTCTCTCAAGCCTGAACATGCAAAATCCTGGTGTTCAGATCTGGATTCTGCTGATGTTGGATTTGAGAGTGTCACGTGAGAGTTTTTTCTGGGGTGTCTGCAAGCAGCAGGGTCCAAGAGACAAGCTGGCCCTACGGCTTGAAATGGACCCTACAACCCTGCAGGGAATGGAGGTGTTAGCCAGACCTCTGCAGACACAGAGCTGACCCTGTTAGTTGATTTAAGATGTTGACAGTAGGGAGAAGCCAAGTAATCTATTCAGCCCAGTCCTGTTTTGAATGTCGATAATTTTAAGATGTAAGTGAAATAAACTTTCCATTACACCTAAATGGTGTATTATACCAGAGTACCCCTCTCCCCAGTCCTTGTCCTCCCTAACTAGAAAATAGGCTTTAAAAACAAACAAGAAATTAGGAATCTGGGGAATGTGAGGTGTGAAAAAAAGGATTAAAACCCCTGAGCATGTGTAATTAGTTATAATTAATTAGCATATGTTTGCACAAAACCTAGTGAAGCCAAGCACTACGCAATTGCTGCAGTTCAGGGGAAGGATGTCGAAATGATTGGGAAGGCTGAGTTTAGGATAGTGGCACTGGCATCTGAAGAATACAAAATCCAAGGTGGAAGAAGAAGCATGCAGGATATGAGTAATGTTCCTGATAGAAAACAGCAGAAGGTCTGGAGCCTGGCACCCTCATGGATGCCAAGCAGGCTCAAAGCTGCTTCCCTGGGCAGTGCTGTCACTTCTTTCCCCTTCAGTACTGCAGCCAGATGGACGATGGCTGGTAGCTTACCCTGGGTCTGAATGCAGAATGGACAGAAAGGATTTTCAGAATTCTTCCCTATTAGTTTTTGTAGGGCTCAGTACAGAAACTTACAAAATTGTTTCGCTTTTGCTTCAGAGCTCCTTAAAAAAACACATAACCAAAACCAAAAGGTTTTAATTTTAAAATGGTTCGTTAAAATCTCACGGGAACTGCAGATTAGTTTTGGGCTGTTTGTACCAACCTGTGCACAAGGTTTATAGGTTGGTACATCTGCTCTAGCACAACACCAAGGTGAGCAACCAACACCTCTTTTCTCTAAGGAAGGAGACTGCTGAGCACCACAGGAAAAATGCACAACCAACAGTCTGCATTCAAAAGGCTGGAAGGGACCCTGAGGTGCACAGATAGATTCTGGGCCATGACAACCCTCCTGTACAGATTTAGTCAGTTTGTGTTTGGGTATCTCCCTAGAGAAATGGTAAGAAGACATTATTTGAATGGCTTAAAAAGAGTTTGGGATGAAGCGCTCTCTCTGTCACCACCAAAATCACTCTCAATCCAGCTCCTTTATTGCTATCCACTTCAAAGGTGGTGTCATGTTGTTTGAGATGTGGAAAAAAAAGTAAGAACCTCATAAAACAAAGGGGAAGAAGTCACATTTGCTGTGTGCAATAAAACTACACAGAAAAACTCATTCTGTGTAGCACCTTTCAAAACTATTGTTTTATAAAATTACTTGGGATTAAAAAATGAGAGACAGAAGTGAATATAACATACAGGTTACTTTAAACCAGGCTGTAAAGTGAAAGATTAACACAGCTTTCACTTACAAGTCTCATAAGGGACTTGAAAAATGAGAAAGAAGAAGCAAGCATGATGAGACCTACTCCTAGCAGAGATGCAAAGCACAGTGAAGAGACAGGTACGTGAAGCAAGACAGGACCTTCTATTAGGTACTAAGAATTACAGAGGAGTTCACATTGAGAGCAGCCAGCCTGGAACAGACAGTGACAGAAGCCACAGTAAAAACAGAGAGAAGCCCAGGAGGGTGGCTGCAGCAGATCTCTAGAGGACACTTTTGTACTGGGATTATCAACAGGTAATGGTGTTTCTTCCCGAGCCCAGGCTCCTTCTGGGCTATAGAAGCAAACTTACCAGGTACTCAGATCAAAAGTATGATAAAAATCATCCATAGTCTTTTAGCAGCTGCTTGACAGAATCCTGGTGGACAAAATCTGGAGGTATCAGTCTCGTCAACAAAATCGAACCGGTAGTTGAACTCAATGAAGGAACCTGGCTCCTTTGATTCAGCTTTTCCCTTCAGTATACCTGAAACAGCATTTATCTCAGTTATTTTCCTACTTTTTTTTTCTTGTTTTTTCTTTAAGGTGAAATCAAGTTTTACTCCAAGGCAAATATTACTCCCACTTATACTAGTTCTTTTCTCACTAAGAGTGCTCTTTACCACCAGCCTATAAATCCTCAGAAGATCTAAATGTAACAATCTTTATATCTGGCAGTTTTCTTGTAAAATGCGCAGGCTTCTGGCAACTAATATAGTAGAAAATTGTCATTATCGTTATATTTCTTAAAGTTATGGTATGTTAAACTACTGATGTACTGGTTCAAGACTAATGCCCTCAGCACATGAGTCCTTTCTGAGGCACTCTTTGATACAGGGAAAAGCTGGCTCTACCAAGGATCTGCAGTACCCTACAATAAACTCTAATCTTTGCTCCTATTGGAATCTATCTACTTTTTTACTGTGGTAGCTAGGGATCTTTTATGATACCAACTCTGTAGCAGTTTTTCAAATAAGCATGAACTCTAAAACTCTGCACATAAAGTTCTATGCAATCCTACAAACCACCATACAACATCAAACACCACCAAATCTGGAATAGATTACAGGATATTAAGGCAAATCATTGCAAGTCCAAAGCTTTGCCTGACACTTCAACTGAAAATCCATTTAGTGGTCAGTGCAGTTCACTGAACACTGATATAATCTGCTGGTCATGAAAAGTGTTAGTTTGATTTCTACAGAGTTTCACTCCAGGCCAGAAGTTTCCCAGTAGTTTCAGGAACACAGGAAAAGTAATAAATTAATCCACACTTAAGATGAAAAGGTTTTGGCTATCTGGGACCAGATTTCTTGCTGGAAAAAGTATGGCCCAGCTCTTTTCTGAGTACTGAACAGAAAGAGTTCCGACAGAACACGGATTCCTGCCTAGCAAACAGCAAATGAACTGGCAGAGTCATAGAATGGAATGGAATGGGAAATGCAAGTATGCTTCTCTAGACACATTATCTCCATTAGAAGAGCTAGAAATAAAACTTTTCAGATTTCCATGTTCTTAGGTAATACTGATATTCTCAAATTTCACCAGGAACTGTTCCATTCAAAATGATCCCATGAAACAACTTTCCAGCATTCTCCTAAAACGGAGGTTGGCTGCAGTCAGAGATCTGTTTGTAGTAGATATTGTGTATTAACTGTGGGGGTTTTCTTTGTTGGTTTGGTTTTATTTTGGTTTTCTTTTTTAAAGAGCCCTTCATATACTAGAAAATTGCATTTTTTAATATAATTATTTTCCTCAGCTGTTTTGAGTGCTTTCAGCTGGCTATCTCTGCCAACCTGGTAGAAGCAGACTGTGAGCACCCATGCCACTGGCTCGATTTGGGCACCTGTGAGAGAGACAGCAGTCACCACATCCAGGTCACTGAGCTCTCCATTGGGACACAGTGAGTGGTTTCTTGCATGAACACAAAGCCCCTGGTAATGCTGCACCACCACAGAGCATCATGTTGTCTTCTTCCAGCATGAAAGAGTTACGCTCCCATCCACTTGATGGGCTTAGGGGAAGGCTATTTTATTTATTCTGGGCAGTGCACAGGAGAAATAACAAAATTCTCAGGAGGTTCAGTAATAAAGTCTTACTTGCAAACTTTGGAACATAAAGCTAGAATAACATACCTGGCAAATTTTAAAATGTAGCCATTTTGGTTAGAAATGTAACAACACGAAAGTACAAAAATAACAAAGAAAAGAAAATGTAGAAAGGAAGGAAAGGGAAAGATAGAAAGGTATATAGACACCATCCTTGGATCCAGTGATGAAACTTGATTACTGCAATTTCCATTGGTCAATGATGATTGCAGTCTTGATCCATCAGGGGTGGGGGAAGCCCACACAACACAAAGACCACTGGATTATTGCACACTCAGGATGGGTGGGAATGCCCAAGTGCCTTCCAAGGGACAGGAAGTTTTACGCTGGGTGATGCAATACTGTGGATCGTGGGACAATTTGGGAGTCTTGGACATGGTGACAGTTTCCTCTTACCTCAGTGTAGTGGAGTTAATTAGGGCCCATTAAAAGGGATTAATACCTTCAGGCTTCCAAAAGAATGTCCCAGTACTTCCCTGGAGGGGTGTTTTCACAGCTGAGCCACTCGTGTAAAGACATTGGCAGGACGAAGAGCACCATCTCACCTCTCAGGGTTGGCCTCTCCTATTGTCTGGCTCAACACGCAGCTTGTAGCCACTGGTGATGGGTGTGCACCCCCTCTGCACCACCACCTGCGTGGTTACTGCAAGTGGAGATTGTTTGCATCATTAACCATTAACAATCCAGTCTCTCACAGCATGTCACTGCTAACATTGCACATTCCTAGGATTTACACAGAGCCCTCCCTTCTAAGAAGTTAGCTGATTAAAGGGGGCTGCTGGGTAGTGTGGAAGCACAGGTTAGGGCACTTCATCTAGGACAGTGCAAAGCTGTGTGCTGAACCCAGTTCTGCTGGATTAGATCAGACTCTCAACAGGTGCTCTCAACTCCTCGCAGCTGCACAAACACCAAAATAAGACACAGGTTGCACTTCCCCTCTCCCCAGGCCCCACCAAGCATGAGATTAGCCATTCAGCTATGTTCAGAAAGATTAAAATAATGCTAGGAGAGGAACAGGGGACGTAACAGAGGAATAGGGTCACAATAAATGGCACTAAGTCTAGCTGGAGGACAGTAATATGCAGTACAACCCAGGGGTCGTTACGAGTCTGATCCTGTTTAACATCACCATTAATGGTTTGGATGATGGGGCAGAGTGTACCCTCAGCAAGTTTGCTAATGATGTGAAATTATTTCCTAAGCCTCTCCAAGCAGATGAGAAATTACCCAATATTCCCTCCAGTAAGTTCTCCATTAGCCAGAGGCTTTATCAGAATTTTAAGTCCCTCTTTCCAACTGCTGAACAAGGTAAAACTTCCTATTACACTGAGTATAGAGAAGTTATGTATCGAGGTTGTGATTCATCAAGTCCTTATTGATCCAATCCACACAGTTTAGTTCTTAGAGAGAAAAGCAGAATTAAGCCTAAATTCCATAATCTTCATTGGGGTAGATACAGTTCTTGTGAAGTCACAGTTGGCACAAAGAGTTATATTTTTTATATGTGTCTATGAATAGAAATCACTCATTAGAATTATAAACATTCCTTGCTCCAAACCCCAAAATTAGATGTGTTAGATTATTTTTTTAAAGGCAGTCCAAGCATTCCCCAAGCAAACACCTTTTTTAGGTGATACATTCCATTATGTCTCATTCTCCCATCATTTGGTATAAATCATTGCAGGTCTGCAATTTGTTTCAGTTTTCTTCTTGCACCCAGAAACTACTGTCTCATTTGTCCTCTTGCTATAGCTTGGGAAGCTTTAGATGTTTCCCTCCAAATTCATAACTAGTAAATATACTCACACTCAGCTAATAACCTTCTTCCTCCAGTATTTAAAGACCTTACCAACCAATCTTAATTCCTGCTGGGTACATATAAATTATAGCTTGTGATATGTTTTCAGGCTCAACTATAGTAGTGTTTGTGGGTGCACTGCATATTTCTTTGGTAAATAAAGGTGAGTACACACTTGCAAATAGAGGCACAAGCACCTGGATGTGGATGTGTTCACATTTCTCAGAGCTTACATATACACACAGCTGTCCAGGCAGGGGTGTATCTGCCTACCAAGCCTGGATTACCAAAAGATAAAGAGCTTGAGGTTACATTTGGTTTTACTCCTGTTCAGAGTACCTCAAAATTCTGGTCCACAGCCCTTTAAGTATCTGGCCCTTTTCTGATTCTTCAAGGCTGGCATTCAAAGGTCTAACAGGGAGCAACAGGTGTTAAGCCCAATGAATATTTATTTGAATGCACACATGCAGAGCACAGTGATGTGTGTGCATCCACACACCTGCACAAACACTTGCGAATACTGTTGTGTGTGTAAAACAACAATCATGTAACAACTCAGTCCTTTAGCTGGAGTCTTGGAAGCTCCGTAGGAGGACAAATACATTTTATTTCAACATCATTTGTTTCCCCCATTTTAATGGTATTAGTTGTGGCTTGAGGAGCACATAGTAAAATAGAGACAGGTCTTGAAATATGGATCTCAAAACTCCAACTGTATGTGTATTAAAGCTGTATGTGACTCCACAGCACAACTAGATGGACTAATATGTAAAATGATCAATAATTACAGTTGCAGATTTACATTAGCATAGAGGGAACACACACAAAGTCCTGGAATTTAAACACTCTGACAGCCAATTTTTTAAAGTTGGTAAATTGCTGTAGGGTCACCACATCCCAGCTGCCGTGGCTACCCTTATGGAAATGCCATTGCAGCATTCAGGAGCAGTTTTGCTCTGGCTGGTTATTCTCTTTCCATTCATCCATACTGAAAGTTATTCCTTTAGGGACACCTGCAACTTCTCTGTTTTCTGATAATGCATGGGCATGTGTGGTTTGGAGAGCTATTTATGTAATATTTCCATTAACAAGCTGTAATTAAACCATCTAATTAAAAAAGCAGTAATCTATTTAACAGGGGGGTTATTTTTTTAAAGAAAGCCTAACAGAACTGTGATTAAGTTCCTCTGCTAGATGAGCATTATGGTTTTTCATAAAGCTCTTAATTGCTAAACCCAAAAAGTCAAATAAATTAAATTAAAGACATAATTTTATTTTTCTGAAAAGAAAAATAATAACACACGCTAGAGTAAAAAGCTGATCAAAAATATCCATTAATATAGTGGGGATTGTTTTTAATGTGTTGTGAATTTCAGCCTAGACAAAAGCTGATTAGCGATGTAAAATATAGTGAATAAAATCTTGTACTTATTAGACAAATATATAGCTAATTGTACTTTTTATTCCCAAGATATGCCCACTATTGGAGAACAGGAACAGCCCTTTGGAGCCACAGCAGTGGTACCCTTCAACCCAGCAACTTGCTCCCAGCTGGGTTGAGGTGAGACACTATCCTGGGAAAGCACACAGGCCCGGACATTTCCCTCTGTCCCCTTGTGTTTCCACAGCAATCACCTTTGTTGGATCGGGATGTAAGATTGTACATTTTGCCTGTTAAATTTAGGGTTCATTTACAGCTCTGTTGTGTTAAGGGTTGCTTCCTTTACATGCTTTAAGCTGTTATCCTATCAGTTTTTAATCAAGTGCTCTTTAGTTCCATTCTTGCAGGATTTAGTGGATAACAATTCTACGTTCACTTTATCCACGATCTGTATCTCATCATAACCTTACTGGTAATCCTAATTTTATTTTGCTCTGTTCTAGTTGCCAGTTACTTTTACTAAACATGATGGTTCTCATGAGCCTTTCCCAGGATGATAATCACCCCTCCCTCACTCAAATTCTAAGACAAATACTTCTGAGGGCAAAAGTCAATCAGCAAAAATGGGCTGCAATTTCTAGAGAATTAAATTACGTCTTCTTCTCTGACTAAAATATAAATAAAATTGTACTCTACTGAGACACTTTGGAACCTCTTTGAAGAGTTCAACAGGAATTCTCTGCCTTGTAGGAAATGTACTTGAAACCTGCCTAAATCAGAGCAGCCACGGTCAGTCCTGATGTGATGGAGCCCAGTACTTAAATTTTCACAGACCCTTCAACTCCTTGCATGTTCAAGGGGCTCCTTGGTGGCACTCTCTCAAAAGGGCCAGGCACACACAGGGACTGTGGGTGTTGCAACTCAGATGGAGCATTTTGGCTGCTGCAAGCCACAGGCACAAGAGCTGAAATCCACCGGACTCTCCTGAGTTTCTAAGTTTGCCCCTGCTCTTGCACAGACGTAGCATCATGTAGAAAGAGGGATCAGCCTACTCTGAATGCAAACGACAGGAAAAGGAGGAAAAGTGAAGAGAGAGAAGATATAAAGAAGGGATTTGCAGGAGCAAAACGCAGCCCTGCTGTTCAAGCATGTTTGTGGACCTGCTTGGTTTGGACCTGCATCTTTTGCCGTGCTGGGGTTTGCCTCACTGCCAAGCCCAACGAGAACAAACAGATTAGGCCAAAAGAGGGTGTTGTTGTTTAGTTTGAACACAGAGCAGTGATATGTGAAATGAATTTCTGTATACTTAATCTTAGCCAAATGAGGCTGTCAGATGTTTGTTTCTCCAACCTGAATCAGCACTTTATACCAAGAGGAAAATATTCCCTGGGTGTAAAGCACAAGTGACTGAAATGAAAAACCATGGACTCTGATATTTATCATTTTCTTTCTCATTAGGATCCTTTGTTCAAAAGCCCTAACATGCTGCCTGTGCCTCCCCCATCTCTATAAGTTGCCTTGCTCCCTTGTTGCTCTTCCGACAGCTGAAAGGAGCCATTTGAGGTTGTCATGTGGGAGTGCTTCGGTGAATGGAGAGTAGGAGGGGTGCGAGGGTTGCCCTGTGACATGCACCCAAACCTCCAGGGGCTGTTGCTCGTGCCTCACCCTGGGAACAGGAAGGTGGGTTGAAGGTGAAACCACCAGCTCCCCAGTGGTTTCAGTGGTCTTAGGCTGACCTGCAAGGGTTTGAAAACACCTTCTGCCTCCTGAGCAGAACCCAGTTATTAGTCAAGGCAAACAGGACAACTAATATTAACCACAGCTCAAAGTGAGGAAGTCAGGGATCAGGTATGGATGCTGAGCTTTTAATTACAGAAATCTTGTATTGAGAGTGCAAAATCAATACTTGACAGATCCTTGTTCTCAGTTACAGCACAGCAGCACCCTTTTAACAGCACTGAATAATTAAATTCATTGTGGCATCTCAAGGAGGTATCACTTTAAGAATCAGCAGTGCAGTGTTTGACGTACTCTATTAAACTTCGTTGGGGTTGGGCAATTGGGTGTGTTTGTTTTGTTTCCTGTTGTTGTATCAGTCAATGAAAATATGTCAACAGTCTCACATCAAAGAGAATACCAAGGATGAAAATGCCCATGCAGCCAGCTTGTTGTTTCCAAAGCTTATTCCCATCCTCAATATGTGTGCGCTTGGGGGAAAGAGAAATGGCAGGGAAGACAGTTTTATGTGGGAAGAAAAAGATACATAAATGTAGAGAAAAGATGAGAAATAAGGAAACTTTTTATCCTGCCACAAAATGTCAAAAAGCCTCACAGAATGCAGAGGTGAATTTGTAACTGGTAATTACATCACTGTATTGCTTAATGTAAATTCTTCTTTTTGAGATATACTGTTATTACTGGTATTAAATGCACAGGAAACAGGAAATTAGGCCATATACAGAAATGGAAGTGGCTTTGTTAGGTTCATCATGCAAAAAGCCACAAAATTGCAAAAGCGGATTTTTTCCAAAACAAAAAAACCACAGCAAAGGGGAGGGGATGGGAGAGGAGAGGTGAGGTGAGGAGAGGAGAGGAGAGAGAGGAGATTGCAACAGGAAAAATATCCACAGCTCTGGAGAAAAACAGTCTTGTGACTTGAATGGGATATTTTTGTTCTTTTTCCTCTTTGAGTCTCTTTTTTTAATGTTGTTAGGATATGATAGTTTCTTACATTAGTAGAGCATAATGTATAGTAACCCTATTATACACTGTTTCATTACTTTACAACACAGTATTCTTTTTAAAGACAGATTTTAAGCTAACTTATTAAATGCATGTGTTGTGGTTGGCATTATCTCTTCAAAGGAAATTAAAGCCTATATCTGAATTTCAACTACTTCTTCGCAAAAAGATAAAAATCAATCCAATTCTACTTCTAGAAACACTGGACAAATCCAAATACGTGTTGTCATTACAGATTTAAGCTTTAAGCTAACCAAAATCTCTTGATGTGAAATGGTAAGAACCAGCATTTTATTTCCATCAGGTTTTGAGGAACAAGGCATTTGTGTCACGAAGAAATGTTTTTAATCCCACCTAAAACCTCGACAGAAAAATGCGCTGAACACTGAGGGTTCTGTTTGCCGGGCATAAGGGACGAGGGGGAAGAAAAGCCAGAGGAAAAGACAAGGACTCTTCTGGGAAGAAAGGATGAGAGATTGTCAAGCCTGAATAGTGACTTGGTTTTTTGAAAAGCACTCCTTTTACAAAGTGCTGGATGTGTAACACCAGAAAAATATAACACCAGGAAAAGTATACAAAGATGCAGGCATCAGAGCAGCATCTTTCTCCTTTTTATTTTCTCTGAGCTGCCACAATAGAGTTTTATCTCTGGACTCTACTAAATGAAAAATCCATTTCCTCTCAGATTAATGACACAGAAAACACTTTGGGCTGGAATCTAAAACCTAAATAGGACTTTTTTCCAGCTGAACTCAGGAAAAATAATCACAACAACAGCATCAGAGCTAATAACATCCTGAACATATTGATGTTTTGTCTATGTGGGATTTGCATTAGTGAATCTTCTCCCGTTGCTATTCTGGGATGTGGGGTGCTGCAAAGAATGACAAAAGTGCCTTTATTTGGTCATGTTAGAGGTACTACCTCGTTCATAAGCAGATGATTTCTAGAGCAAGGAAGCTTTTAGGGTAAGAATGACTCTTCTGCAGTGTCTGCGCAGGGTCTGGCACAGTGGGTCCAAAGCCCAATGAAATTGCTTGGAGCTGTAGGAATACTGCACAGAGTGATACGTAGGATGTGTGAGTGACACTCACAATGTTCTTCACATGCAGATTGATCACTAAGTTTCATTAGTGTTAATGGTTGCTACCTACAGAGAATAATTTATACCCCAAATCCAAATGTCTTTTGTTTGGATCACTGAAAAATAATAATGAAGTAAAGATCTGAGGTAAAATACGGTAGCAAGTATGTGACCCACATGTGTTTTCTATCACAAACTCCTTGAGATTTTCCACACAAAATGACAGTTGTTTTGGCAGATGACAAATTCTTAAAGCTGACAAAGTCTGGTACACCAAACATGGAAAATAAAAATACTTGCCTGGCTTCAAATCTGACCACATCATATCACGTTTCAATATTTCTCCTGGGTCTATAGCTGAACAATACTTTCTATATTCAGCCAGCATAGAAAGAGTCCTGAATACTGTCATAGATGAGAAACGTGAGGCTAATAACCATTTTAGTTCAAAATATGTGTGATTGGTGGCAGAAGGATCAGTATGTTCTTTTCTATTAGTTTATGGGATTCCCACACACCTACTGTCATGAAACATACTCTACTCAGCTAAGTATGGGGAAGTATTAAAAAATGTCCATTGAAAGCATTCCTTGTAATCTTAAGGAGCTAAGGGAAGATAACAAAACCTATACCCTTATCAAAACAACACAATTAAGCACATTTGGCTTGCAGAAGTATGTTATTTTGCACTTTGAATTATTTTTTAAAAGATACTCTCCTGTTTAGAGTGAGCATGAGTTGATAAATTGATGGTCATTTCATTTTTTTAGCATGGGAATAACAACACAATTACACATTTTTGTCAGAAAAGTGCTGTGTATCTTTGACAGCCAAAAGGCCTAGGAGAGATGCATTTTCCAGAGCTGGCCAAAACATCTGTAAAGTGTCAGTTCTTTAGAAGGTCTTGTTACCTTTAGTAAACATGAGATATTCTCCTTAAAGTACTAGGACTTCATCTGATTTTTCTACTGCTATGAAGCTGGTGTGTCTCCTTACTTGTAAACTGATCAGTCAGGCTCACATTTTAATGACAGACACAAATGTATCTCCAATGATTTTCTTTCACAAGAATTACGTAGGGAGTCTCCCTGAAAGTTAGCTAGATGAGCCTGTTATAAATGGGGAACACAAGCATCTCCCTGCATAAATTCACAAGCTCTGATTCCAAAAGGTTAACGATATGGCAGATGGATACGATGATGTGTGAACTCAGAAAATTCCAGGTTTCGTTCCAATAGCAGTTGAAAGTCTGAGCGTTCCCTCAGTCCTTAAGCAGGCTGCCTTGACTGACGCAAACCACCTGCTGCTTCAGTTCAGGCCAAAAATAGTCCAAGAACAGCACTTATGTGTCTTTTGCTCTGCTTCTGCTCTTCATTTAATTGAGAATCCAAAAGCATAGACATAGCGGCAAAAAAACTGCACAAGCATGACCTATCCAATTTAAACAAATAAATGTCCATCACTGGAAGAAGTTGGAGCAGTGTCCAATTCTCAGTTATGGTCAAATGTTTTCAGTGCTCATTTTATCCTGAGATTCCTCCACTTGAAGGAATATTTTTGCAATACCAGAAAAAAAAATATTTTCTATCCTCTCTGTGCAAAAGCTGTTCCTGCATCCTTAAGCATCTGATTTCACACTGTGCAACTTTTCTTCCTGTGGATGCCCTTTCATGTGGACAGCCTGAAGCAAGTGGAGAGAAATGGAAAAACCTCAAACTAAAGAAAAATGTACACATTTTTCTCATCTTTCTGTCCTTTTTGTGTATTATACTGCTGAGGCTTTATTTACTCATCAGGAAGAGCAAGGATGATCTCCCATGACCTTGGGTTAGTAACTACTGAAAATATGTGTACACAGCATAAAGTAGAGCTATTCAGGTGCCAGGCTAGGTCTGACTAAATGGAAATGAATGGTGCAACTATACCCTGAACATCCATTGATCATGGTCTCTGGTGGCGCATGAAACTGAACGAGATTAGCACCTCAGGCCCCATGCAGAAGGGAAGTTCCCCTAGAACAGAGCTAACCTTTCTCAGGCACATTCACCTCTTGCACAGAGCAGGTTTGCCAGTACAGGTAAGGTTTTCTACTTTAAAAAAGCCAAACATCTTACTCCTCCTCAGCATGGTGCTGTGTCTCCCTCTGATGGTATCTGGGCCACACTTCCAGGGTGATGAACATGATAAAATCTTGTGTAACAGAGGGTGTCTTTTCAGCTCAGCTAATGAATTTATTTAGGTCAGAGGTCTCAGGTTTAAAAACTTCAGTTCCATCAAAATGTGATTTTCTCTTTAGTCTTCTAATGAATTGAGTCCTAGGGACAATTTTTTCAGACTGGAGCAGTTCTCAGCCACAGTTGAACACAATTCATATTTGCAACACCACAAGAACAGAGTCACAGAGAAGAGATTTAACAATCAGTACTTGCTAGAAAAGCTGTAAGAACTTTAGCTATTTCAAAGTGAATTAATATCAGTCTACTCTGAACATTCAGTTTGTGTGAAGGCTGTAAAACAGCTACAGGGATCTATAATTTCTCTAAGTTACTCACAACTTGCCAGTGGACTTGAAGTTCAAAACACTGCCTTGCTGTCTACAACTTGTGACTGGCACCCTGAGGGCCCTGAGGAGGCTTTGCAGCCACAATGTGCTGCTTTACTTCAAAAAGCTGCATGTTCTGATTGACTGAGCTTTGAACCCCCATCCACCAATGACTACAAAAGATTTGTCCCACACTAGCAATTACAGGAACTCCTTAACAATATTTTTCATCCTATAATCTTATTTAAAATGCAAATAATTGCATTCTCTCTCTTTGCTCAGTCCAGCCTGTTGAACCAGGTAAGTTTATTAGGAAAAAAAACTTTGTGCATTTGATGGTCACTGGAAGATTTCAAAATAAAGTGAAACACTTTACAAGAAGGGTCAGCTGAAGGTCCACTTAAATATTCTTCCATTGTCAGTACTTCAAATCAGAACAAGACAGAAAATTCCCACTAGTGACTCCTTACTCCCTAGTCACTGAGTCACTGTGCTGAAAAAACTGGAATGCTGAGGACCAGATTCCTTTCTTCCCCTTACAGAAGCAACAATTACCTGTTTACGTAGGGCTAAAGATGCTGTCTTCTCATTGTGTTCAATTTTGCATTTTAGCAAAATGCTCAAGGCATTAAGAACTATTAAACTGTAAAAATCTGCCTGTAATGAAAACACTTGGTGATCCAGGATCCATGGATAAGGATGAAGGAAACATTTCTTGTTATGAGACTCATCATCCGTACGGCCTGGATAAATAAAAATAAAAAAAAATGTAATTAAAACCAGCAGCACTGACATCAATTTCAGTAAAGCCACTTTGGTTTTTAATGTTTTAGTGTGTTACACTGAGCTTCAGAAAGAACAGCAGCATCTTAGGCCTACTGCCTATGGGTTTGAAACCTTTCCATCGTCTTTGAATCCATTTTACTTTCAGAAACAAAACAAGCAAAACGTAATGCTATAACATAAAAGACTGATATTAGTAAGAGGAGATTAGAATAATAAAAATGCCTCTGCAGGAGCCAAGACTACTGCCTGTTGATTCAGCCCAGGGCATTGATATAGAAATTCACATGGAACTGTCTAATCAGGAGTAAATGTTCCTTTTGCAAAGCATTCTTTTTGTTTCTCTAAGCCCCCTGTTCATGGAAGGGTGACTGCATGGTGCTAATGATTAAACCCAGAGGGAGTCCAACCTCTTCATTTGTGTGTCTGTCCAAATTTCCTACAGAAGTAGGAGACTCCTTTTCAAAGTTCACGTGTAGGGATTACTATTACACATTGCCAAGCATGTGAAAATCTACTTTTTCTTTGACACTTTGTACAGTCCCTATAGAATTAGTTCCTTATTAACCTTATTGAAAAGAATTCAAGTGGGTTATGTTTTTATATTTTTCGAGTGGAACAAGCTTATTTTGCCCCTAATGTGAGGTAAAACTTTGACCTATATGTGAACCTTGCTGCAGTGAGAGCAGAGCCAGGCTTCAGCTACCAAGCCTTGTTGGGATCTGTGATGAGGGGCATGCCTAGCACAGTTTTCAGAATGGGGTCCTGGCCGATCAAAGCATGGGGTGGTCAAGCCAGTGTCTGCCTGCAGAACACCACTTTTCCTTCACCATACCCATTACTGTCCGCCTTCCAGATTGGATTCAGCTACTATTTTCAGCTGCTATCAGCTGAGGCCTGTGAATAGAAGCTCACATCAGCCTGACCACCTCTGTGACCCTGGCACAGAGCACCGGCCTGTACACAAAACTGGGGGTAACTTCAGAGGGAATGGGTTCCAGCTGAAGTAAGATTTATCGCTTGGTTTGAGATCTCGCTTAACAAGACTGTGGGTTTTAATGGGGGAAACTGCTTAACTGGCAAGGATTAACCCTTAGGTCCTCACCTAAGGCAGTGGGGTTCGGTGTTCTAGGGATAGTAACCAAAACCTGGATTCCCTTCCTGGCTGGGCTACCAGTTTGGATGCTCCACTAGGGATTCCTGAGTCTCAGCTAATGGCCGTATTTATATGACTTCCATTGGCAGGTTTAACTTCTGAATGACTCTGTGGTGATCAGACACTGACATTTGGGAATGTAGGACATGAAAAGTGTGACAGATGTAATGAGAACCCATCCTGATGGGGCAATAATAAAATTCATTTATGTCTTCCAATCATTTGCTCTGAAAAAGAAGAAAAAAATGGAGTCTTATGTAGGATATGACTGAAGTTTTGGGTTTTTTTCCTTGCATATTAGCTTTAGCCAGGCTAGCAATATCTATGTGGTTAACATTCTGCATAGAAAGCCAAAGTACACATAACAGTGAAAAGAAGTACTGCGAGAGTCAGGGCACCTTGTCAATTGGTATCAGCCAGTTTAGTTTGCTCAGCTTAATAGAAAAGTTCTGAAAGTCTTATAGTGAGTGGCTTGTGAGTCAAAACACAACCAAAGAAAAAGGACTGATCTGGACCAGATTCTAAGACTGAATTAAAATGGGATCCTTTGGGCAAAATTCTAGCTAATGCTTTCAGACAGGGAAATATGAGAAATTAGACTGTCAAACTAGAGCTCAAACTGTTGTGCTTATAACCTACCACATCCTCTCATTTCTGGGGGGAGCAGTTTATACCAGCATCTGAAGAGAATAGGTGTCCCCAGTGGAGACCATGGGAATTCACCATTCCCTCAGAGCACTGGCATTAAAATTCATCCTATTGCTTTCCCTGCTCTTTTTCATGCACATGCACAAGCACAAAAATATGTTTTAAGCAACGCACATAATTACCTCAGCTTTTGGAAACAAGCTCTAGGATAACACAGGGTGGAAATTGTTTCTGACAAAGCCTGCCTTTAACAGCACAGCTGCTAAGAAGAATTGCTCTGTGCACAGGGGCCATTAAGCCACAAGAAGGTGTCCATATGAGTAGGGCTGTGCAGACTTACACATTTGGAAAGAGAAATATGCTCAAGCTGTCTTAGAGGGAAAAGAAAAGCATGCCTGGGAAATATATTGGGAAGGCTGACTATTGGTCCTCCAGGCTGCATAGCCCAGAGACTGGGGTTACTCTAGCACAAGATGGCATTGCTGCTTTCTCAGGTAATGATTTAGATAATCTCCAATCTGGATATAAACCCTTGAGTTACTCTACTGTCACAGTGTCAGTGCCTTAACCAGTCCTCCCACTTGTGCTTCATAGATTGTACAAGAACAGGATTGCACTGGTCTGTTTCAAACCTCTGAGCACTTAATCTAACTGAGGGCTTCAAGGTTTTAGCAGGTTCTTCTAATAGCTGCCATGCTATGCTAGTGTGCAGTTAACCTTTATTGCCCTGAGGGCCCTATTAAAAATGAGCGACGTTCAGCTCCTTTAAGGAAAGAAAGATTATGCTTCCAGATGTGTTGATACACTTGACATATGCCCTGTGATTGCAGGGCCTCTCAGGCACCAAAAGAGTGCTGTTTTCACAAAGCTGCAATTTTTGTTTATACAATATATACACATGCTTGTCATGGTAATTTGTGCATGGCACTCCTAACCTGAGTGATGAAAACACAGAGAGAGAGAGACTGAGTGAGGCAGTAAGACTGCACCATGCATAGCACTGCATGTAGAAAACCCAGCCTCACAAGCACAGCCTGTGCAAAAACAGTTTTCTTTGGCTTGCTCCAATTAGAACATCCATAAACATTTTCAGTTGTTGCTATCATTACAACAGTTTGAACACACAGAATAGAGTCATTTGTAAGGATATGCAATTATATTTGTGAATGAAAACATTGAATTTGGTTCATTTAGACTAGGAGATGCACATTTTGTATTGCTGTTCACCATTCAGAAAGCAGAAAGGCAATTGCATGACTGTAGATTTTGTAGTTGTTACCACTGACAAGTATCCATCCAGAAATCCATACCCAAGACAAGGGATTTTTCACTCTGCTCTTTTTAAAAAAACTTTTCCATCCTCAATTCTGTGAGCAGAAGGAATGCAATGGCTCCATCTACTTTGTAGGCTGAGTCTGAGAGTGACCTTAACCCCAGCTCATTTCCTGACACCTCCTGACATCTCATTTCCATATTTCTTATAAAACCAGGAAGCAAACTAGTCTAAGGGGATCTACCTGAAAGATCATTTTTACTTCTCCACTTTACATCCCATCTCCCAGCCTTACTGTTCTTGTCCTGTTGCATCACTTGGGAAGATATTCACATGTCAATGCAAAATCTGTGGTTGTGGCATAGGGCAAAACCCTACTGTCTTATCATGCTTAACCTGACAACCTTTGACAGGCAAACTGAAAAAGGCTGAATATCATTCACAGAAAGCAAGTTCTGACTATTGCATGAACAGAGATGGTTCAAAATTAATATGTCTCATAAACATGAAATCTCTGATCCGTGTGAAGAACAGTAGCTTATGCAATGTGAGAATGAGTTTGAGAGAAAAAACAACATCTAGGTGCAGAGTCATCTAGAGGAATCTGAAACTATTTAATAATTCAAACCACCTTTTAAAATTGAAGCAAGAAGCCATGATTTCAGAGTAGCTCAACCTGGGCATTACAGCAGTTCTGTCATCTTCCACTCACACACAGGCAGGTCTCAGGGGTATTTCTGGCTGCCAGCAGCCACTCCTCTCAAAGGCATGTAACACCGGATCTCACTTCAAGAGGGGGCTGGAGTACTTTGGAGAGCCCACATTCAGGAAGCAGTCAGACAAAAAGTCTAGCAGGGTTTAATGATCCTGCAACAAATCCATGGGAAGGTCACAGACATTTGACCTTTTGATGACTGATTGGTCCATGGATTACACATGCTGATCATAACTGGTCTAAGGAATCTCTCTGGTGATTACAAGACAGATGCAAATGATGTAGGAAAGTATTAGAGAACATGAGCTCACAAATGCTATTTTTGCTTCTCCTCTAGCCCAGATCCACTTGGGATAGCAACTCTGAGTCATATCCTTTGCTTTATTTAAACCCTTGCGTGTTTTTCCCAAGTAGCCCAATGTATGGAGGACAAGATCTGCATAAATATAAACCCAAGCAATCAGATTTCTAACAGGTAGGGAAACACAAAGACACCCTGTTTGCTCAAGAAGTCCCTGAAGCAGTGAGGCTGTGACCCTACTCTCACTTTTTTCTACATCTGCCCCACGTACCTAAGAGAGCCTACTGGAGCAGAAACTTAGCTAAGAGTCTTTTGATTTGACCAAACTCTAGATCAAGTTTCTGTTTGCTCAGTTTCTGTGAAAACCTAGGAGCATATTTAATTCTTGCTGATCAGATTTTGGAACTGGATTTTAAACTCCGACTTCTAAGGCTCTGACCATTCTGATGTGTAACACATGTCCTGCTTCTTCCATGGTGCATCCCAGTAGGCAGAATTTCCCCAGAATGGGATAAAGTGAGTGCTGCCAGTTTTTCTAAAACAACACATTGACAACTTAATCCGAAAATGGATGTAAAGAATTTGCTGAATAGAAATATCCTAATGTACTGCTGAGAAATGCACTGACCATCCAGATATTCCAGATTAGAGCAAAGTATTACACACACAGACACACACACATACACACACACACACTGCAAAATTTGGTTACTGAAAAAAAGAGATAGAAAAAAATCAATAAAATTGGGAAATTCCTTAGGGGTTTGGGCTAAGTTAAAGTATAATCCTCAGAGTTCTACCTTGAATATACTGCAAATGTCTATTTAACTTTAGTGCAAAATTTTTGCCTTTGTTGATTGGAAATTTCTTTTTCCAATAGTTTCAATTATTTTAGACTTTTCTAAAAATTAAAGATAATGTTTGAAGTGAAAAGGAAAACAATTAGAAAATGACAAAATGAAGTGTCATATTTTTTTTCTGTCCTTGTATTTTTAATCACTAATTTGACCCAAACCATCAGAGCATTTTGGTAGCCCTGAAATCTGTCTATAACTATTTTGGCAATTTACAACATAGCAAAGTTTTTCAAAGGTTCTTTTAGTGATTCATTGCATTTGTTCTTCTTGAACATTAACAGAAGAAGGCTTGTGCTCATAAGAAAGCTGGAGTATCATATGAGAGTGCTATTTCTGTGGGAGCTGCCATCACAACCATTGCTTGGGATGAAACAAGCAGCATGCAGTAAAAGCACAATGTGACTGCAGTGATCATTCACCAAACAGGAACTAGCTAGTGAGAAATATAGTGCTGAAACATCTGCACAGCAGCCATTGATTTGATCATTTCAAACAACGAGAAAAGCCTGTCTGTAAACACACACTAAAAAGAGTTCCTAATCCATCAAACAAATTGTTTGCTGCAGATGGTCCTTCCTGCTCTGTCTAGAGGTGTGTAAACAGAAACAGATGACCACATAATCATGACATGCAGACATACTGAGTTATCTGGTGTACCACTTTATCTCCAAACAGCGAGCTCCAGAATCCACAAGTGAGCCAGAAGTGCTCATAGATATCTTATTGCTGCTGGAGAGGTTTAACTTCTATGTTTTCTGCAGGGCTTTGTCTTATCCTGGTGGTCTAATATTTACTTGCAGCTTCAGGATATGCAGCACAAAATGATAAAGAGCCAGAAAAGAGAAAAAGGAAGTCTTTTAAGATTGTGGATTCTAAGAAACAAAACAAAACCAGGCTCTGGAGATGACTGTATATCACTAGCTGACACTGAAACATCAAACAATACCATCCAATGTTAATCTTAAGAGACAGAGAGCTAAAGCATCTGAGCCAAAGAACCACTTCAGGAAGCCATTACATGTGGTGCTTCAGGTTATCTTTGTGTGAGCCCAAACCCCCTGCAAGCGAGAACAAAATATAAACCCAGCAATAAACCTTACAAAATCTACTATGTTAATCCACTTGCAGTTTTGTGCACCTCCTCATGCTGAAATCAAACAAAAGGTGGGCAAAGAAGGAGAAAGGAATAAAGAATTTAGGGGAAAGATTTGAAAGCTGACTGGTTTTTTTTGCTGTTACCACCTGTGCATAATCACGACTGGCACTGAATTCAGCATCTCAAGGTCCCACTGTGTTGGCTCTGCTGTGAATGCCCAGCAGCCACCGTAAAATGACTACAAAAAAGTAATAAACTGCAACAAATGGACATTTTTCAGAATGGAAACATTTCAATGGTCGGCAAAAATTTTAGATTCAGGCTTACTATAAATAAGAAGTAAAGCCCAAAGCCCTCACTGAAGTCAATGGAGAGCAACAGATGGCCCTGGGCTATTCCACCCTGCCTAAGGTGTGAAGATGTCAGAAGTTCTCTTGTTTCCCTGTACTTACTGCAACAGAGTAACTAGGATCCGAGCTGGGGCATGCCATCAGGAAAAAAGCTGCTGACAGTTTGGAAGAGGTTAATTAATCTCGGGGGTGGGCTACCCTAGCTCCAGAGCGGGAGGCACTCACTGTCTCACTGATGTGAAAGATGTGGGGGGAAGCAGGCAGTGCAATACATGTGCCAGTGAAACAAGCGTGCAGGCTGGGGACACTGCTCGAAACAGGGCTGGGTCCTCAGCGCCAAACAGCCACCGTTTGGGGGCTTTTATTTCCATCTACACCCAGCAGAATGCAGGCAGCTCCTGCCTGCAGTGACCATGTCACCAGTATGCAGAACAGAGGACAAGATTACTTTAATGTGCTCTCTGTGCAGGTACACCTCCAAAATATTCAGCCTGAAGCCAGCACAGCATGTTGCAGCCTGACAGACTGCACACTGGGAGCAGTTTAGACCTCACTGTCTCCATTTCTCTGACTTCTGCTAAACTCCCAGGTGGAATTAAAGGTGATGGTTTTAACCTACACAGCCATCACTGCTTTGAGACCTTTTAAGCTTCCTAAACCCTCCCTCTGTCCCTGTCAGATGCCAATGCTGTCTCTCAGGGAACCTGTACCCACGTGGTGTGTCAGGCTCCTGTTTGTGTTATCATTCCATGCAAGCTATCAATTTTCTTCTTTCTCTGCAGCTACACTGAGCAGCGGTGGATCTATTCACAGGTACACCCTTTATTTAGCCTGTGACTTGTAAGTGATTGTTAAGGTGCTTGAGGCACTGAATGAGTATCTACACGTACATTCTAAAAAGAGCAAAAAATGAATAAAAGAACAGTTGTCTGCTGCATTTGCAGTTAATTATCTACAAGCCTGCTTTCCTCTCCCCAGCACCCACTGGAGGACTGAGCTCACATGCCAGACGCCAGGCATCTGTGCTCAGTGTGGCACTGAGGAGGTTCAGCAGCACGTGTTCACCACTTGACTGTACTCCCTTCATCTACCACCCATCATGCTCGAAAATTTAACAGTAAGCATCTAATGAGGCAGAGAGACATCGACTCCCTCAACCATCCTCTGACATATCCCCCAGCACGCTCTTTCTGCTCATCTGCCTTCTGTATGATTTTCTGTCACTTAGCAAATTAGATTCCTCCTCAGCATTTCCTCAGAGGTTTCCTATGGGCCATACCACTGCCTTTTTGTTGCCAGTTTTTCAGTGGCTCTGCCCCAGGCTCCCTGCACTCCCTCCCAGTGGGAGCCAAATGACAGCCATGGAGCTGAAGGTTACAAAGAGAAATCCACAAAATCAACTTGTCTACAGGCACTTATTTTTTTGTAGTGCTGTGTAAGGACCAGACTTCTGCATTGAGTGAACTGATGCCTTCTAACAGATCAAGGAGAGTATTTAGACCAGTGATTAAAATACTAAACTGAGAGGTGTTTAGAAATGAGATGTAGAGAGAATGCCTTCTTTTATAGCTGTTGTAAAGCCCCGTTCTCTGGATATTTTGGTTTCATAAGAATGACAGGTCAATAGCTCCCTTTCCATGCATTCAGAATTGTGGGCAGGCCTGGCAGATGCCTTCTCTGCACATTAGGATACAGTGCACTGACTTTCCTGGAGATCTTACCAGAGCAATCAGTAGCCTGGAGATCTCCAACCAGCTGGTTATGCAGCTGTCTAATAACTGTCATATTACTTCCTGCTAGAGGAGAAAGGGAGCTGAGGAAGACAGGGTAAGGCTAATTAAAAAGAAAAACTCAGAATGTGTTGCTTTTAACTTCCCTCATCCTAGTAATTCTACTTCCTAAATTACTGCAAGGTAATGGAAAAAAGCTAGAAAGCAACTGGGGGCAAACAGTGAAATGGCATCAGAAATCTATCCACTGTCCATCTCCTCCATATCTTTTATTACAGTCAACAACATTATTATAGTATTTTCAGTCCTTCATGTAGTCATTTTCCAAAAATAGGTAGTAGCAGTAAAAGAAACAAAGAGCTGCTCTCCTCTCAGAGGTCCATAAAATGGTACACACAGAAAAGAGGAAGATTACATTAGAGTGGAGAGTGCACTGGAGTGAAGAGAGAAGCACTTATTTCCACTTCATGTTTGGAAGGGGAAGGACTGCGTTTAAGGACATGTGGGGTTGCCAAGTTTGGGGCTGTGGCTGAAATATAAAATTTAATAGCAAACAGAGTATTTTTTTTTTTTTTGAAGGGTGAATTATGAGAGGTTCATTTGGGGCTCAGTAGCACATTTTGTCCAAAGAGAAAACAAAACGTTTAGAAATGCTTTAGTTAAGTAGAGGAATAGAATCAGAAAATAAATGAAAAGGAGGCAGTGCAGTACAGCGTGGTTGCTATGCCACTGAATATAAATGGCGTGGAGGACTCCCCTAACAAAGTTCAAAACAACAATTTTATCCAATGACTCTTAGTCATGGGAGCTTGTTTTAACCACTGAACTGAACAAAAGTGCAGACACGCCTATCTTGCTCTTGTCCTTTGAAAATGATGTAGCCGTTCTTTAAATGTTCACTGGCACAGAGAGCAGAAACCATATGGATAAATCTAATGTCCTGGCTAAAGTCAGTTTTTCACTTTGTGTCTGTGAATATTTAAGTCAGATACAAAGTGTTTCTCCTTTGAACTTCAAAAGAACAGCACAAAACACAATAGCCAGCAGTAGGGGAAGAGAAGTTTGAACAACACTTACAACCCCAACCCAACCCCAACACCCAGATATCTTGTTAAGGGACAAAAGAGCAGTTCCTCCTACCTTGGTTGTGTGAATGACACCTGTACCCATAAACTGTTTCTTTGTCCAAAATTATATGGTGAAGTCTGGCTGGATTTGTTAATAATTTTAAATAGACTGAAATGCACTTTTTTTTTAAAAAAAGTAAACAATCTTTTTGTGTCTGTTTGCCTGTGTGTGTCTGTGTATATTTGTGTGTACACGTACATATATAGCTGTGCACCTATAATTTCACTGAAATCCTTAGATAGAAACTAGATCAGATGCCAATTGCATTCTAAAGTGAGAAGTTAATTCAGGCATAATTAACTGTCAGAACCAGATACTTAAAAACTTTTGTAGTAAATATGGGGTCCAAAAAAGAAAAAAAAACTAAAAAAAGAAAAAAAAGAAGGTAAATGAGAAAGTGCAACAGACTTCTTTCAAAATCATTCAATCTTAGGAAACATTTCAAAAACCAACTGCTTGTGAAAATTTGGCAGACTGAAATCCAGCTCAAACCTTGTTCTATTGCTGTCTCAGACTCCATCTCAAGCAGATGTGTCAGTCACAGCTGAACTTTCTGTTTAAATCCTCTTCCACACAAGAGACCAGGGCATGCAGGCAGCTTGCTAGGTCTCTGTATAAAGACAGCTCATTTGCCAGTTATTTGACAAGTGAAATGAAGGGTCAGAGAGAAAGTATGGACTGTAGAGAGATGACAAATAACCATGTTTCCTTTTGAAAAGTTAAAATGACTTTGTGACTTTGTGACTTTATTAAAAAATTTTGTTACAAAGTGACAGACACCGAATTAGCTTATCTGCGGTGAAGCTCACGCAGAAAAGCCCATGAGTCTGGCATTTTCACCATCCTCACTGATTTTTGAAGCAATATGTTTTACAAGACATCAGTCCCTCTACTTGAATGTTAGTAGCACTGAGCAAACTCGTTGAAAAGCTGCTCAGAACCAAACAGGCTCCACAAATGTCTGTGATTGAAACCAGAACAGAACAAGGAGAGGGAAATGAAAAGGAAACTGATCATCTGTTCTAGGAAGGTGCAGGGAAAACCACTCTTTTTGGTGATTCTGGGATCTTCAGAGATGCCAGGAGAAAGAAGGGTGTCTGGGGAAAGGGTGCAGGAGCAAGACAAGGGAACTGGCTGGACTGAAGTCATCTTGCTTGTACTCTTCTGTTCAGGACTCTGCAGAAGAAAATATCTTCAGGACTTGGATGTATAGGAATTACGGCTGCTTGGAGCTTTGGAAAACAGAGTTTAAAATACTTGGCAGTTTTTCAGTCCCAATCAGGCTCACAAAATAAATATGTTTTAAAATGTCTTTTAAAATAGGCCCTTTTCCTGACTTTTTTCCCCTACCTTTTGGACATACAGAATGGGATTGCATTTTCCAGTTTTTATCTACAAATGTGGACTCTAAGGAGTCATTCATTGAATATTTCATTCTTAACTGAGGACTGATATTCATGCAGCAGCCCCACCACTAGTCTCTACCCCTCTCCCCATTACTATACCACCAAATATCATGACTTTCAGATTCCCTTTTAATTTTCTAGGAGACCGTTCGTCTTTCCACAACATCAAGCCAGTAGAATTTGTTCTTCTCTGTGCCCCAAACTGCCCTAGGTACTTTTTCTATGTGCAATTGATTCCCATAGTCTCCACTACATCAAAGACTAAATAATGACACTAGGGTTAGAAGTACAAGAATTAATAGAAAATAAAAGGGATGCCCGAACATCCAGCACCTCTTGGACTACTATTTTTTCTTGCTGAGCAAGTGGTTTGTGGAAATTTTTTTTCTGCTGGTATAAATGCAAAACACGGCCTCTGGGAAGGAATTAAAATGAAAGGCTGTTTTCTGAGTGCCTGCAAAATTTCTCAAGTTCGATCACCAAGGTCAAAATTCTCCTTCAGAGTGGATCAGCCTAGCCTAGCTCTTTTGGATCTGCTAGTGCTGCATGCATTTTACACTCACCTTGAATCCAGCTGCCTAGCAATGTGGACAGGATGGCCAGGCAAATGTGAGTAACAAGTTGATGGTGGGGATTATGAACTGTCTAAACCCTCTGTTCTTCACATTTTTTTCCATAATACCAGTATCTCTAGCACCTGATTTCAGGATGGAGATGAAAAGAAGTCTCCTTTGTGGCTGCTGTTCTTCTTCCACAATATTCTATCTATTCCCCACCTACAGGTTTTGCAAGGATTTGCTGCTCCTTTCGGGAAACATGGCATGGAAATAAACCCATGAAATCTGATGAAAGAGGACCTCAGGAGAAACAGGAATGAAGAAAAATAACCAGTGCAGAATGACCAGTATACGCCTGGGTATTGAATATTCAACGAGGTTGCCTGTTCAAAAGAAGAATCAGCTTTGTTTAGTTCAGCCCACAAAAGTATTTTAATAGGCAGAGAATAATCTGTGCTGATTCTCTCTCTGTGATAATGTAGTACTGAGAAGAGATTTGCAGTTTCTCTCTCTTCTTGCCGATCCCCTCGCACACATATCACTGAATGGTGGCTACCATTCTTAATGCAGTACTTGTAGATCAATTCATTATAGGCACTTTTGGAGCAGAGATAATAATTGAAAAATGTAAAAAAAAAAAAAAAAAGCAAGGGGTGATGACAGTATTTCTCTCTCTCAAAAAAGGAAAAACACTGTAAAATTTCTTCTTGAAAGCAGGGCCCTCATTAACATTATCACTGTAGACTTCTCCACAATCTCTGCTCTTCCTAAAGTTGCCAGGATGTAAAAATATCCCTTGTATTTTCATTAGCAAAATGTAGTGGGGAATGCATTGTATCTGTTTCCACCTAGTAGTTGTATCATTATAGGGGTTACAGCAGCTAAGGGTACAACAAATCAGTTTTTCAGTTCAATGTTAAGTATAAGTTTCTGGTTTTAAGTACGACGGAAGAGATGTCAGGGGTGCTGGGCAATTTTCAAGAGTGATGTTCTTGTGGCTTTTCTACAAGTGTAATGCCTAATGAATCTCTTTTTTTTTTCTAGTTGAGAAAATTTGTTCATGCTCATTATTTCAGTGATTCTCCATATTGTAAAAGAAAACTCTAGTTGCTTTAACCTCTTGTCTGGTGGTGTTGGAAATTTCAGACTGAAGAAAACCCTAATAGACTTCTTAGAAATTTTGTGACAAAGAGAAGAAGGAACATGTTCTGAAAAAGATGGAAGGCCGAAATCCCAGTGGTTTACAGTCATATTCTAAATCTTGTCAGTGACAAATTTCACTAACTTTTTCCTCCCTGTAGCTCAGAGACAATCCATATATGAGGTCTACCTGGATCATGTATCATCAGCAGGATTGTTAGCTGGGATTCAACTGCAATGTCAAATTCTACCATCAGACCTGAGAAAACGAGCATTGATAGAGAACAGAAGATAGAACTTCATATTCCTAGTGAAGAAAGTGAAAAGTTGCTTTTTCAGCTTTGATGCAGGGAGCTGTGAGGTCACTATCCAGGAGGCCGACCTTGGAACTTCTTAATATTTCAGATAAGGTGAAACATAAAACAAACATCTGCTTTTCTCTGTGGCAAATAAATGAAAGAGCACTGTCATCTAATTGGGCTCTGTTGCCAGGAATACCAGCGAGGGCACTGGCTGATCCTTTGATTATTTCATATGTCTCAGCTTCTCAGGATACAAACAGTGAAAAAACAGAATATATGTTCTAATTCCTTTTTCTCCTATTCAGAATAATGTTGTCTATCTGCTAACTGACAGAATTAATAGTTGTACAGTAGTTATTGCTGTTGAAATAGTAATAGAGTAGATTCTTAGTAATGTCTCATCATACTTTATTTCAACAAGAAGTTGCTGAGTAGAGAACAAATATGACAACACAAATTTGAAGACAGGCACAGTCAACAAGGTTGCTACAGGAATTAGGAGAGAATTAACAAGATTTTAGTGGATTTCTATACATTTTGCCTCCATGCAGTATTTGTCCCAGCCAGTAAAAGAGTAAAATCTTCAATTTCAGATTCTTTTATATAAAAAAATACATATAGTAAAATAATTGAGATGTAGCTAAATTGGGCAAAGACTGCTTTGCCCAATGCAGATGGTTTAAGAATGCAAAAGAGAACAAGGTCATTCCACCTTTGGGAGTGCTGCCAAGCCTAAAAATTCAAAACACATGAATTCATCACTAAAAATTCTGTTGCTCAGAAAAAGACCCAGTTTGGGCGATTAAGTCTTTAGGAGACAAGACACAAGTGTCCTGACTGACACAAAGATCAGTTTAGATATGACCTGAGAAGCCTCAGCAGAGCTACTGAGAGGGGAGCAGCTGAAAGCAGAAGGTTGGTCAGCGCTGATCCTGCTTTGAAAGAGCTGTGTGAAGCTCGGGACCAAAGTCAAGGGTGAGGCCCTGCATGTGGACCTCGAGTAGATGCAAGCACACAAGGACTGAGTTGTATTGGCTGAGACTGTGGAAGGACAGACTGTAGCATTTTTCAGCCCAGCACTGAGATCACACAACTATAACTATTTAATAAACAGAGGAAACCATTAAAAATTTTATCTTCCCATGAGAATTGTCCTGAATCTTGTATCCACTATACAGCACGTTCTGTTTTGCATCTTGTATCCCAGGCTTAACAAGGAAGACACCCTTCTGTGAGATACTACTTAACCAGTCAACATAGGCAGTGTAGTAATAGATTAATTCAAACACCTTATGGTATGTAGGTTTCTCAAACAAAAACCCTGGCTGAAACACAGAGGCTGCTGGTAAAACAGAACCTGACTCTCTGAGAAATGGATCTGAAGGGGAATGATGTGCAGAGTTAAAAAAAGCTCTGGTAAACCGATCTTTACACCGAGAAAGCATAAGATTGCCAAAACTGTTTAGGCGTTTTCATGCTGCTATCACAACTCATACTGATAATCAGCGAGACACACGTTTTGGACTTGGTGGTCTGTCATTCTAACCTAGGACATTCTTGGGTATCTTGATTTCACATTTAAGCACATTTTTACTTGTTTTTAACATATTTAGCTGAGACGATTACTTATGTGCCTCATCTTTGCTGACATGAACCACCTTCTCTTTTAGCTTCCATATGGAAACACTGGTAGCACGAGGGCAGGCTACCCTGCCTGGTCAGGAGGCCTAACAGGCAAGACAGCACTCACAAAAAACAACAGCCGTCTCCAGTCCAACGGGGGGAAAAAAAAAGTCTGCTCACAAGTTCTCTCGATCTAGATTCACTTCAATTACATGAAAATCTGCCAGTGACTTGGTGGCATATGGACTGGGTAATGGCTTACAAAACCCTCCTTTGCAGAATGCTGGGTAAAAGAGTAAGAGCATGATTCATTCTGGTTTCTACTTAAAGTCACAAGCAGAAGACACAAATAGAACTAAGGATGGAAAACAGCTATTGCATACACAGCTGTTTTTCTCGGTAGCAACACAGTGGGAAATAAAAAGACACCATCTAACCCTAAAGTTTGAAAACCCGTGAACATTCCCCAGAATTTAACCCCAGCCTTGTGAGCCAGGTAGAGACGTGAAAGGAAATACACTAAAGAAATAAATGCAAGAACATTGTGTCTTGTCTTACAAGGTTACAAGGTGCTAGAGTAGGAAATCTTCCCCCTAGGACATTGAAAAGGCTGCTGATAAACCTTGCTGCCTGTGTCCATCATTGGGACGCTGAGTATTTCAGACCTCCTGTCTCACCTGGGGGATGAAAGTGCAGGTTGCCCAAACAGGATCCCATGGAACAGGTGACAAATCAGATCTTCCTCACTGGAAGATGCCTGCAGGAATTGCACAGCTCAGAACTGCCTATTTTTTTCTGGGAAAGCAACTTCCTTTGCCTTTTGTATTTGCTAAGTGTGGAGGTGTTCCTTGGACAATGACAGCAAGGCAGCATTTCTGCACTTTTGGGGACTGCTCAGGGTTAGTCATGGTGCTGATTCAGCAGTCACAAAACCCACACCTGCTCCAAAAAATCTGACGGGAAAGTGGAGGGAAACTTTCTTCTTACAGCTATGACCCAAAAAGCAAGTTACTAAGGAGTCTGCTTGGACAAAATGACAAACATTTCTCAAAGACCACTCTCCCTCCAGGACATCAGGTATAATCAGAGGGAAGCAAGAGACTAAAGCTCCTGAGAGGCAGTGAATAGCTTTCTTGGCACTGTTAAACTCACAGAACTGTGTAAAAACACATTAATCTTAAATGTCCATGTTCACTACAGATAAATGAGTAGAAGCAGTTGCCATGCTACAAGTGTGCATTTCACATGTACACTTGTGGTGGGAGCAAGATGCATTGATTGCTTTTTAAAATTCATGAAATCGAGTATTTTTATATAATATAATTGAGTAAAAAGTCATTATGCATGAAGTTGCAACGTGTATCTTTCCATGATTTAAGGCAAATGAGTTTTAATGATGACCCAGCAATCAGAGTGCTAAGCATCACATAAAATCATTCCAGTAATTATCCTCCACCTATTGAATAAATTTTGCTTTTCAGTTTGGTAAATAAAGAGAAAGGACAGTGATTGGGGAATGGTGTAACAGGTAAGTAAATGTATGAGCCACTAAAAAAAATGCACTCAGTATGGCAATGTTCATTCATGTGAGTGTGCTGAACAAGAAACAATTATCTATTCACAGTACAAAAAAACATTTTTGGTCTACAAAATGATAAAATTGTGACAAACACAGAGAAAAGGGTTAAAAGTCTCTAAACATGCACAAGATTTTGGAAGCATATTTCCATGTAGCACAGTCAGCAGATGAATCTTCACCTTACCTGTCAGAGTGCTTTACCCCACTTGGGTAGTAGGAACGAAGGAGCTCTTTGATGTCAAAGCTAAAAAAAGGAAAAGGTTTTGGCAAGCTTTAGCCTTTGTTGTTATTGTTGTGAACTATCATGGGGCTCTGATACAAGCATTATTCAGGATGATTCTACCAACATTTTCTGCAGAAATAATTCATCATATGGGTTGTGTGACTGCTATCTGCTGTAACCATTGCTTACAGGAAAACACTACCAGCAAACCATTACTCAGACTGGGTGAGCAATTGTCTGCAGCTTGTGCCATTGGTCTCCAGCCCACCAACCTGTGTCACCAAAGGGGTGGAAAGCTTTAATAAATCATATCTGAGACGCATGTTAACCAAGTACAAAAATACCTACTGTATCTAACTCAAATATTCATAGATTCAGAGAGATTAAGGCCATAAAGGGCAATATCCCAGCTTGCCTGACCTCCTGCATATCACAGGCCATTCAATTTCACCCAGGCACCCCTGCGTTGAGCCAAATTACTCATGTTTGATTGAAGCATATATTTCAGGAAGGCATCAGTCTTGATCTGAATATATTGATAGAAATGAAAAGCATCTCTCCTTTTGTAATTTTTTCCACTGGTTAATTCCCCATACGTTCAGTTTTCCCTAATTTCTCATTTAAATTTTTCTGGTTTCTGTTTGCAGCCACCTGTTCTTGAAACATTTTTCTTGGCTAAGCTATGTGGCCTCTCAGACCCAGATTTCCCCCCACAAAGACATGGCATTTAATAAAATCACATTCCTTTCTGCTTTTTAACAAGCTAAACTGATCCAGCTCTTCCCGCGCAGTATTTTCTCCCGCCCTCAAGTAGCATTTGCAGCTCATTTATATGCTCTCCAAAATAGTTGTGACCATGATTCGATCATCCATCTCATCAAGGCCACATTTGGGAGTTAATCTTCCCCCTGCTTTCCCATTCATACAGCAAAGATCTCATTATTCTCCCCTCCACAGCAGCAGCATACTGGGTATTTCCATTTGACAGTGTTCTGAGCTACTTCCAGGTGTGGCCGCTGTCCATGGTACTGCTCTCCCTTTCACCCAGAGAGCGAGATGCTGCCTCTTAGAATCACAGGACCATTTAGTTTGGAAAAAAGCATTTAAGATCATTGAGTCTAACCAGAAACCTAACACTGCTATGTCCATCACTAAATGCTAATTTATGCTGGACTTTCACTCAGATTGATCCAATACAGTAGTACTGTCATCTGTGGAAGAGAAAGTAGATGGCAAACACTCCATGGAGTCATTTATGCCAGAGCAAAGGCTTTTAGTAAAGACTGTAAGTCAAACACTATCTTCTGCAGAGGTGTTTTAATGCCCCTGGATATAAAAGTCTAACCAAAAGTTGTTTAAAACAAGAAGACTCCACTTATTTCCCTGGAAGATGATGAGGTGAAATCTATGTGTTAAGACATGGTAGCTTCAGGGAATGCCTCTGAGGACTTAAATTTTATATAGTGAAGACTTCTTCTTGAGCCGGGAATATTCCCACCTGATCCAATGAAATCTGATCACTCTGTGTGGCTACCATGTCATCATTTTTACCACTCCACTCCACTCCACTCAATCCTGCATCTCTTATGAGTTGTTTGTCTGGGTTTTTAAAAATTATTTACTGTCACATGGTTGATAAAAATGTTGAAAAAGACTGGGTTTGATATTGATGCTTACTGTACCCTGTTTAGAAACAATCTCATTCAATGATGCTTCCTTGCTGACAGCTAGCATTTGAAATGTCAGATGGCCAGCTTTGATCTATTCAATGTTAACTTTATGATACTGCATAGCGCTTTTCATTAAAACAATTTCATGTGATAGTGAATCAAATGCCATACAAAAGTCTGTTATGTCTGAGCAGTTTCTCTCATCGACTAAACTTATAATTCCATCAAAGGATGAAATTGGGTTTTCTTGACAAGATCTATTTTTCATGAAAAAAAATTAGGTTATATTAATTCTATTACCATGCTTTATCTTTCATCAACTGATTTCTGTATCAATTTCTTTTGCTGGGGCTTTTTTTGGCTTTTTAATTTTTTTTACCAAGTAGCCTTATCAAGCTAATTGTGCCATGCTTATCTTAGCTATCACATGTGCCCTTTCTGATCGCTAGGACGGTGTTAACAAAAGTCCACACTTCGTGAATTGCAGGGGCATTCTTATATTCAGAAAAAAAGTAAGTCACAGAGTGAGAAAGCTCCTTGGCCAGCTCCTCTGCGATTCTTTGGTAGAAGTTTTCACCATTGCTGCTTACGAAGTTAATATTCTACACAATTTTCACCCCTCCTTACACATGTAGATATGAATAGGGGGACATCATGGTGACAGCCTGGCTAAGTCTCAGCAGTGCCCTTTATTGCAAGTTGGGCCCACAAAATCACCTTGGCTACATCATCAAGAGCAGTGAGAAAAGTGTCTGTTTTTCCATGACTTGCATAGTGGTATGCTGAGAAAAACTAGGAGCAGAAACCTGTGAAAATCCTCACACAAACTGAGACATATTATGCTGTAGCCAGGCTGGTAGAATGAGACCTGTACTTGGAGACAATCCAAGGAGACCATGGACTGTTGCTCCTTGCCATGTAAAGATTTTGTCTAATTTTGACAGCAAGGAAACAGGGCTGCAAACACCACCTAGGGTAATGTGGGGTGATATGTTGATCAAAATCCCCCCCTTTATCATTAATTTTCTGAGAAATTACACAAGCTCTATGCTGAGGTTTAAGCCCTGCTGGAAAATAAGCCTGAAGCAGCTGTTTCCCTTTCCCCATTCCTACAGCTGAGAGAGACAAAAGGCAGAGATCCTGGCTTGAGATGAGAACAGTTTACTGGAAATAAGAAAACAAACAGTAACAGCAACAATATTAATGACAGAAGCATATAAAATGAGGAAGATTTACATATGAGAAATGCTCTCTGATCTGACCTGGCGTTGTGCGGCCCCTGAGACAGAGAACAAAATGGCCACTGGACCCTCCATGCAACACGTTTTCTTCCCCAAGCCCAAGGCTATGGAAAACAGTGGCCAACAGACAGTTTGCAGCCATGTTTTCCCTGAAGCACAAGACAATGATAAAAGCAGTGCTACACAAACCCACCGACTGGCAGCAACAGGACCCCACTGCTGCTCCATTTGCCGCTTGCTCCCCCAGAAAAGGAACAAAATGGTAGTGGAACAAAACCTCCTGCATGCCAGCCTTTTTCTTCCACCCAAAATCATGTCCTCTTCTTGGAAGTGAGAATCCCTTACTTCCACCCTGCAGCAATTAAGAGGATGATATAGAATAACCTAGACATGTTCACACAGTCCAAGCTTTGCCCCCTCACAATTACCGTGAAAAATTAACCGCGTCCTTGGCCAAAAGTAGGACACCCTCCTGGCACTGCAAAATGAGAATAGATTGATGGAAGACATTTTCTAACCAGTAGGCTTTTTTAATAAACAATTAATAAATGGAAACAAACTAATTCCCAGCAGGTTTTCCCAGAAGGAGGAGTTGTACTTGCCTGCATGAAGATACCAGTCCCAGCCATGATACCTCTGACGGAATTCAGTGCAGAGGCATACAAGACCAACTTTCTTCCCCCGGCTATTTTTCAAAGTAGCTCCAGTTGGTGTACTGAAATAACTTCAGGCACAAGCTGGTGTGAAAATTCCAGTCTATCACCCAAAGGAGCAGGGTTCTGCACCCCCAGCTTCTCCCCTTGCAATTCAGCAACCATGAGCAGCCTGTGAGTTGCCCAGAGAATGCCTTGGCCATACAGAGGCCATGCTCACAGGTTCTGGGCTACTGCTCTCTCTGCAATCTCTGGCCATCTTTTGGACTCATAGTTCCTGTTTTACCTGAATTCATCAAGATATCAAGTTCTTGAATGTCTGAAGAAATTAAATTGTGGCATCAATTATCTCTGTGCCTGAACTTGTCCAGGAATATTGATGTCCAACTGAAATCTAAATCACAGAATATGAATACAGAAACCCATAGAAATAGCACACATAACATTTTCTGAATAACAAATTTGATATTTTAACAAATAACAAACATCCTGTCTACACAAGTAATTCACCCCCACCACTGCACAAAGTCATTGAAGCCCTTGTTAAGATGAGGAATAACCAGGGATTTGGTTTTACAGATATGGAAGTAAACAGTAGAAAATATTTGTGATGTGTATGATGTCACATAAGGAATTTTCTCAGAGTTCAGACTGTGATTTCCTCAGCCACGGATCACAGGACTTGCAAGCTCTTTTCTTTGTGGTTCTGCAGATCCTCTGCAGACTATGGGAGCTGAGACCAAGGATCCATGTTCACATCAGCATAGTGCTTAGATCTAATGATTGGATTTAAGCCTTTCTGAACAGAGGAACTGCCTGAATTCTACACAGAATTTCAATTATCAAATATGTATCTGTCTGAGAGCTTAGAGCAAAAAAATATTTTGTACCCTACAATGAGACAACTCTGTCTCCACCTTAACAAAACAAACTAAATCTGAAAAAAGAAGTTACAACTGAAAGAAGGCTGAAATATTTCTGTTCACAAAAATTGCAGTGGACCCAATTTCTTCTTCTGAAGCACGACAGCAGAAATGAATGCCTCACTGATAAGGAGGAGATTTATTTTTTTCCTCCCTTATTTTCTCAGGCTGCCAGAAAAGAGCAGGCTCAGTATGGAAGCAAGTCAGGTTTTGTCTACATTGCAACTGGATAAGGTTGAGTACTAAACAAACCTGAGAATATTTACTTGTCAGAGGCTTGGTTTCAGCCCTTTCTATGACCAGCACTATCACATTCTTCAGTTTAGCTTCCTTTTCTGCTGTCATGACCCAAGCAAGACACCACTGCTTCATGAAAGACTGCTGTTTTGTTTTCTTTTAAAATGAGTTAAAGATGACATTATGTCACTTTCTGCTATAAAATGCTCTGTGGGCAGCTAGAGAGAAAAGGTTTATTGCAGTTTTATTGAAATATATTAAATAAATTTAATATCCAGCCAGCTGATTGAAGCAGAGACTCCCTGTAGATATTTTGGTTGTGCATTAAGAAAGTTGTCACAAGTAATTTGGACTGGAGCGAGGAGTTATAGACTGCCAAATGTTGATTAATTAAGCCCATGTTTGGATTAGTTCTGCTAGATTGTTTCATTAGGGAAGATGACTGAAAATATGGAATAAAGCAACCAGGGGGAATCCAGGAAGAATTTACACGTATTTGAGACCTCCAGCAAAAAGTAGGAGCTGGGATTAAACTTTATGTGCCCAATGATATTGCATGGTACTCCTTGCTCCTTTGTGACTGGGGAAGAAATAGGCACCAGGAAAATTACCTGGTGTTTGCTGTGGCAGTGAATGGCTCATTAGAATTATTCTCAACAGCCAAGGAATGGAGTCACTTCCTTCTCACATGATTATTCATCTTTAAGACAAACTTCCAACTTATTTCACATGGCTAATGTCAGCCTAAAGGTGGGAATATATGATCATAAAAGTAATGGCAGCACAATGATTACTTATTTTAATTCCAGATTTGCTGCCATGTGGGTTTTTAACCTCCACAGTGTCATGGAAAAAAACATCTTGATGAGGGGACCTGCTGCATTGGGAAATGGTTTACCTCTTTTCTTAGGCTTGTCAATGCACTGCCATGAAGCTTCACTTAACAAAGCTGCATTCCAAAAATGATGAGAGAGTAGAATGGAAAAAAAAAATGCACTATGCCAAATGAAATGAAAAGAGAAAAATTCTTTGATTTTCAGGTAAACCAAACTGCTACCTATTTAACATAAATAAAGTCTCATTTCTGAGCAACCTATAAATAGAAAAGCATCTTCTTTACCAAAGCCCATTTAGCTTCAAGTCTAAGGAGAAAGAGGTGGGGATCTGAATTGTCCCAGGCAGAAACCTGGCCTGACTTGGCAACCCTGACATGGGCGGAGAAAGCACCTGTAGGAAGATGGACACCAAATTCAAATTTCAAGGAAGAAGAAAAGCAAGAGAGGCAGTAGTTGAATGTAATTGTGTCCCAGGGGGATAAGGTGACACTGCAGGTGTCCAGCACACAGTGCACAGAGCTGGAGTATCTTGGAATAGAGAACCACATTACTGTGTCACTGGAACTGCAACGAGAAGCTGATGCTTGTACCACAAGTGATGTTACAGTACAGAAAGTGAATAGTCCTGGTTTCCGCTGGGGTAGAGTTGATTTTTTTCTTAATAAGTGGTTCAGCACTGTGTTTAGGATTTACTATGAGAACAATATTGATGACACACTGATGTTTTCATTTTTGCTGAAGTGCTTACTCTCAGTCAAAGATTTTTCAGTTTCCCATGGTCTGCCAGCAAGCACACGCACAAGAAGCCAGCAGGAAGCACAGCCAGGACAGTTAACCATTATTGGCCAAAGGAATATTCCATACCACAGAACATCATGCTCAGAATATAAACTGGGGGCAGATGGCCAAGAAGGGTTGATGGCTGCCTGGGGACAGGCTGAGCATTGCTCAGTGGGTGGTGAGCAATTTTATCATGCATCACTTGTTTTCCTTGTGTTTATTCCCTTACCTCTTGCCTCTTCATTGCTATGATTTTTTGTTGATGCTGTTATTATTCAATTTTGCTTTATTTAAATTATTAAACTGCTCTTGTCTCAACCTAGAATTTTTCTGATTCTCTTCCCCATCCCACCAATGGAGGGGGAAGGTGAGAGAGGGAAGGTGGCTGCGTGGTACTTCGTTGCCAGCTGGGATTAAACCATGACATGAACTCATCACGCTTGTCATGATTCATAACATAAATCATCCTGCCTTCTTCTAAATACATTTCACAGCTGCAGTGGTCCTGCTCAGCCTTGAGAAACACCGTCACAGCTGAGGAGGGTGCTGGATTAACTCCAGTAGCACCACTAACCAACCTAAAGAAGGCAGGCCGCCTAAATTCTGACAGGCGTTGATGGGTGAGATACTTCAGAGGTTCCCAGAAGTTTTAACCTTGTGAAAAATTAAGACAAAATAAATAACTGGACTATTGGGCTATTTTTGCATCAAAATGAAGGAGAAGAAGTCAGGCTCATGAGCTATCCACTTTCTGAAAAACACAGCTCCTTTCAGGTAATCAGTTCAGACAGCCAAAGTTCTTAGTCACTCTGGAAAATACAGGTCCCATTATTCTTTCTTCCAAGCTTCTTATTTGCTGCCGTTTAGGAAATCTGGTCATTGAAACATTAAAAGATATTTTTGACCATAGTTTTAGCTAGTGCCAGCTCTATTTGTATTTGCCCTATTAAGTCCATTGTCATCCATCCATTCATCTTCCATGGAGAAGAATCACATGGAGCTCAGGAATGTTCACAGGGGTTGGAAAAAGAAAGTAAAACCACCTACATCCTCACCTTTCTGTAAAGAGAACTGTGAGACTAAAAGCAGCAAAACAAACCAACATATCATTACTCTTTTTCTTGGCTAGCACAAATTTCTTTCATTTAGCAGATATGGAAAATCTAAGTGAATGGACAGAGAAAGATTTTGACATGCTCATTTTCTCTGCTCACCTGTGTCACATTGCTCCTACGCTGGCCATAACCCTCCGATGTTATTTTTGTGCAAATTTGTCACAAAGATCCAGATTTATCTCCGAGGTTTCTTCAGGAGAAATACCTATATTGGTAAGATTATACTAGCAATTATGTCAGTTAATTCAGCTCAGCCCCTAGGTAGAAAACATGTAAATGTGTTGCAGGTCTCTCCATTAATTGCCTGTCCCCTTGGTCACTTCTGTCTCCATCATTTCCCATTTCTCTGAGCTGCCCTGATCCCGTCTCCCCTTCTTCCAGCTTTTTGGTCCTAGGACACCCAATCTCCTCCACTCCCTTTGGTTACATTGTGGTGAGTCAGAAAAAGTGGTTCAGGACTGTAACAGGAGGTTGTCTGACATGTAGGTGACATAACTGCTCAACATTTCTGGTTTCATTTAACAGCACATAGCAACATGGGGGCCTTTCCACAATTTCATTAATTTATTAGAATGTATTAAAGTACATTTCATTTTACTTTATGCCTCATCTATTCCCATAAATTACTTTTTTTTTCTTTTAAATATGTGGGTTAAAACTTGCAGTACCTGGTATTATAAATCCTTTGTCTCTACTTTTCCTCTCTTCTTAAAAGCCTTAGACTTCACAGGCTACACTGTATTTATCCATCCTCTAAATAATTATAATAAAAAAGCTAGTGAAAATTACCAAGGTTTTGTGTTTGTAAAATGATAATACTTTTTTTTTTTGCTTAATGGTGCTGTCAGATTAAATCATCTGCATAGTTACATACTTATAAACTGACAGTTTTCTATAAATACTGAAATTCTGTAATTATCACTCATGCCACCCATTAGAATTTGAAAATATGTGAAACAAAAAGAGCAAGAACTTAACCCTTTAGCTTACCTACCTCAATATATGCACCAACCACTCTTAGAATGCTCCCAACCACTCTGGAGGGTGACTTGGTGCCACAAACCTGCTATGTTTGTGCACAACAACAAAAACGTAGTGGGAAGCAGGTTATGTATTTTTAGGCAAAAAAAATAAGCTGACAGCAGGCAAGTGATTCTGGATGCAAACCATCAGCTATATATCAGAAAAAAGTCATTATTCTGAACAATTTTTAAAGATCTGTCCAAAGAATTAATGCATCTTCTGTTAACTTGTGTCCAACATATTGTAAATTTGCCCTTTTTTCCCTCCTTACAGGTCAAACTGGAGCTACAGCAGATAAACTCTAAGAGAAGGAGCAGAAAGTGTGAAGGGCACAGCAAGGATGAACTGCCAGTGACTGTGAAAGAGGGAGTTGCACTTGTCAAGACACCTGCCTTCCCCTGTCACAAAGGTTGGCATACCCAAACCCTGAGCACATGCTTTTGGGCGTGGAAAATTGCAATGCCCTTTTGGGTGTGGAAAAGTTTGAAATTATGGGTCACTTGTCCTCAGGGATGGATTCACTGAAGTGTTTAAATAAGGTCAGTACAACTCTTCCATATGAGAATAGCCAAAGGTCTTCTGTACTGTTACATTTATATTATCCATTCAACCTGAGGAATTCTAAAATCCTAAACAATCCCACAAACAAGCACGGTCAGTTTTGATGAGGAGAACAGTTATCAGGCAAACTTGATTCTAGACTGTTCCTAGTCAAAAAATACTACAGACCTCCAGTCTCAGTGGTACTGAGAATACCAAAAAAACAAAATACCAGAAAACCAAAAATAGTCGCATAAAAAAAACCAAAACCCTCAGTATATGACCTCTTTTTCTAGTGTATGGGTGGTAAAGCAATGGGAATAGTTGCCTGAAATACTGGGAAATGCTGAAGCAACATTAGAACTTGACCATTCTTTTCAGGCAATATCAAAAATTGAATTGAATTGAAATCATAACCTTACAATGGAGCTCAGGACTAATTAGCATTATTGCCTCAGTCTGAGATGAAAGTTTGACATCAAGACTATCAAGGACTCAGCAAACACAGGGCTTGGCTTACCTACGTGGAGATGAAAAAAGATGGTCAATAATTTCCTCTTAGCTGCACACCCCGGAATCTCCAGCCTGACTGCTTTGATCATATAAAAATTTTCAGTTCCTCTTTTCCAGACAGTTGCAAGGACTAAAAAGAAGTGTGGGTCCTAAAACAGAGTGAGCCTTAGAGGTCTGCAGCATCTTTATGTCTTCTTTTGGCCATGCTGGTGTTTTATTAACTGCAGTGATAAAAGCTGTTTAGAAGGATAGAGAATGGTCATAAACATCTCTCTCCCACTCCCAGCGTTACCTTGGGGATCCACTCCAGTGGTGCTTCAGCACATGGTGTTGCTGTGTAACAGTGTGGAGTGGTGAGAGAAGGCTAAAAGAAAGCACCAAAGGACACAGGAACTGCTTCAAGTGCTTGTAATATATAGGGATGAACACAGGGAAAATGAACCTGGACATCTGTGCATGTGTCCAGTTCATGTGCCCAGTGCTATCCAGGAGAACTCATCTACAGGGCTTGCAGTACAAGCCAGCTGTTAAAAAGTCTGGGTTGGAATTGGCTCTTAGGGACAGTGATGGAGCACTCACTACTGGGATATTTAAAGCCAGAATAAACCAAACACTGAAAACAATACTGTGGGGTCCCTCTCCTGCTCCAGCTCAGGGCAAAGCAGAATCGGTGAAATCTCAGGAGCTCTTTTTTGTTCTCTCTTTAGATTTCAAACAAGAAGAATGAGACATAAACATACATTCACGTCCTTTGCACATTCAAGAGCTGTATATCCATGAACTGCATGTTGCAGCTGTATTTCTATGGGTTTGGAATTAACCCTGGAACCCTGTCCCTGAAACAAGTGTTCGTAGCAGTCGAAGCTGATGCTGCACAATGCAAGTATTCCCAAGTCCAAATGGGGTATGTAACCACCACAAAAGAAACTACTGAAGGTGAAGCCTGAAGTGATGAAACAATTAGTGCTTCTAGTCAAACTAAATGTTTTATTCCTCTTATTTCACTGTGTTTCATTTCTGGGGGTAGCAAGAAGCCAATCAGCAATTTTTTGCCACTGACATTATCATCCTTCACCAGCAGGTATAGCTAAGAGGTGCTGTATATGAAAAATAAGTCAGGAGCAAAGAGGGACATGGGAGGTTTTGTTCCACTCAAGTTAATATTTATTACATACCTTAAGGCTTCCTAGTTGGGATATTCACTCACTCAGTATCATGAACTCACAGTTCTCCAGGATGGAGTGATGCAAATAACATGCATAAAACTCCAAATGTCATTTAGGAATGAATTTGATTTCTGAGGCTGTTGTGCAAATTCTTGGGATTTCTTGTTTTCTGGAAATCTCAAAACATAAGGTAATTTGCATTGCTAAGTCTGAAACATTTGCTCCATTTTCATTGAACTGAAAAGCTGATCTAAGAAATTAATTAAACGCAGAACCAAGTCAATATTTTTATTTCCTTTGGAGATTTTTTTAATATTTAAGGTAAAATATAGAAGAAAATATTAACAGTCATTCTAAATGCAAATGTCAGAAAATTTACTTTTTAAAATATGAAAAAAAACAGGTGTCAAGTGTTTCTATTGACATAGCACAAATTAAATAAAGTAAATAGGCAAAACCTTGTTTTAAAATAGATATATTTGGATAAAAAAGAATCACAGCAAAAAAATTACCTCATATCCATTTGATTCTCTGGGATGTGTCAAGTCTTAAAGAAATGGAAAGAACAGAACTCGTTTTCATTCAGACTGCCTCTTTTTTTTCTCAAAAGCCGCAAATTCTAGTGCCAAGGATAGACAAAATGTCAGACTGGCACTGTCTGTCTCTGAAACCTGGAAGACAAGATACTTCAAACTTACAAGGACAAACCCTTGCTCCAGCGTTCTGTGGTCTCAGTATTTAGGAAAATATTAACTCACTGGGTCTGGTGAAGTTGGAGCAGTAGGGACAAGAAAATTACATGCTCCAGGTGTTTTGCTCCCAAAAATTTAATTATTATTATCACTGTTACAAAACACACCTTGTGTCCAGGATATTGGTACAGGTAATTTGGGCTGCCTTTGGTGTAATTTCCCGGGCTCAGAAACTGGTAAGTACATGGTATGTGCTTCTGCCCAAGACTTTCCCTCACACGTTTAAGGTGATCACTTGCATTATCAAGCCCCTTTTATGGGGCTGAATTCAGCATGGCAGAAGTGCTCCTGTGCAGTGTGCTGCAGTCCTCTGGCTTTTGGCTTGTGCAGGAGGGGTGACAGCAGTCAAGGATGTCCCCAGACATGGGCTGCTGCCTTGCTGCCAGACCCACCCAGCTGCACCCAGGAAAAGCTGGCTGTCCCCTTGTTTACCCACAACAGAGGTTTTGGCTGACTGCTGCAGGTTGGCATCCACAAACCCCAGAGAAGCCGTAGGCTCTGGCCTGGGGGATTACCAAGGTGAGAACTCTGACCAGATGGGGTTGCAGTGGGGCATTTGCTGCTGCTGTTCTCCTGCCTCAACAAAACCCACAGTGAGCTGTGGCCAGGACTCGGGCTTCTTATTTGCAAAGTATTAATTATTCTTTGCAGCTCTGCCTGCAGCCATCTTCATTTTGGCATAATTACCTCAATAGCCCCCTGAATTCCCATGTGCTTTCAATAGAAGTTATTGTTTTCTTCCTATAATAGTTTTGTTGTTTTGTTATGCCTCAGAGATGACAATATGTCACTGGTGGCTGAGTGATTCGATTATAGGCAATCTGCAAAGAGCTTAGGGTCCCTTAGAGATGAAAGATGCCATCTAAATATAGGTTATATATTTTAGTAATATGCACTAAAGTGTAAATTTGCTTTGCAAGGAACACTTAAGGTTTCCAGCAAACTACATAGAGTTAATAAATAGACAGTCAGCAGTGGCAATCTCATACCATGCTTATATTCAGAGCCTCCAACTTCTCCCAGGAAACTGCACTTTATCAGACAAAAAGCCTTGCATGCTGCAGTGCCTCACTGTTATTGTAATGCTATTGACATCCTGCCTCTCTTGTTGCGCTCAAACCTTATTATCAGCAGCGTGGTTTTAACATTCCCCAACCACGGCAGAGAAAATTAGTCCTTGTTTGCGAATCGATCATTCCTTCAGAGCTGGACACCGCCACTGTGATCCTGCTGCTCTGGGGGAAAGAGGTCAGCATCAATAGATATGTTTGACTAATAAATACACATAGCTATAAAATAGTAATAATATTAAATGTAATCATACATTTAACTATACTTATATTTAACTGCTTGCAGTAATCCAAACAAGCTTTTGCTTCTTTGCTTCATAGGCTCTTTCCCAGCATTTGAAAGCAAGAGACCTCCTGACCTGACAATGTGCCTGTGGGGTTTGTGCTAATAATCCCATGGTGAGGCAGTGGCTCTGAAGGATCCCTTAACTGGTTCATTCTCCTGCTCCCCTCACCTCTCTTTTGTCAGTGTCTTACCTTTGCCCTTCTGTTCAGAGACCTGGGCTCCTTCCAAAGCCTGTTTAGAAGCATGGTCCATATCAGTGGGATAAAAGCTGGCATCTGCCAGACCCTGGATAGCAAAACTCAAAGCTGGCAGAGAATAAAATTAAAAGCACTTCATCCTCCCAAGCCAGACAGCTGATCGGTCAGCACATGTGGAGGTGGATTCTTGGCTGAATAGGAAGCTTAACATCTCAGATTCCGAGCCTTGGAGAGCAGAAGAAACAAGAGTGATGGTTACAGTGAGGGAAATCAGTTCTAATCTCATGGTGTGATCTAGATATGGCCATTAATGCCTGATTTAATGGCCAGGCAAAGGCACTGGACAGACAGTGAGTTCATTTAAGGGAGAGAGAAATTTGCTGGGAATTTAAATATGCAGCTCTGGGAATAGCAGAGGGTAAGGACAAAGTTTGAGGTTTTTAGATTTATTTATTATTGATATGGAATTTAAGTGTAAGGTGTCTAGTGCTCACCTGAGAATCTCACCTTCTTCAATGTAGCTAGTGTCAGGTTGCACTTTTGGTGATTTTTTAAATCTTTCAATGGGGATTTTTAGAGCAGAGGAAGAAGACATCTTGTTTTATTTCCCTCGCATGTATTTTAATACATATTTCTCAACACACCATCAAACTCGTAGCTCCCTGCTCTAAGTGTGCACAGATCTCATAACTGCACATGAGCTTTTGTGTAAGTTTGGACTGAAATGTACCTATCTGAGTTACAGATTTTTTTTTTTTTGTGCCAGCTAGCAGTAGGTGACTGTAACACATGTAGCCAGGCACCTCCTCTTCCTCAAGCAGGAGAGATGGACCCGCATTGCCCTGGGTGTCTTTGGTTGCAAACAGAGATCACAAGTCATGAAACTCTTCAGGCAAGCAGGGCAAATGGTCAGCTGTCAGCTAAGGGCGCCCTTAGCCACAATGTGTGCTTTACACAAAACCTGCCCAGCAGCACAGCCACTTCTTAACATGCTTTGCTGGGCTGCTGAGCAGCTGATCAAAAGCCCTTTGAATTTACTGTCTGTGACTTCTGAGGTTTCAGTGCCCGCAGACCTAGTCCATTCTTGATACTGTCTCAGTACTGGGCTGCTAAGGGAGCTCCTCACTGCATCAATACTGCCAAACCCCCTGGTGTCTGACCATCCCAACTGCATTACTGGAATTGCCCCCGGAAAGATCCATCACTAGCCTGAGAACAGAAGCAAGGTACACACTAGGACAGCCTTCTCCAGCTGAGATGGTCTTGAAACTGTGACTGTTTGCCATCTTGTGGTGAATGACTCCTCAGCCCTTATTTAGTTTTCCACTGCAATGCTCTGCTGGTATTTAAGTATAAAGCAAGATTTTTTCATATCGTCTTTCTCCTCCTTTCACAAAATCCCCATCTGTTCTCAGGCCTTTGTTCTAGAGTCCTTTTTTTCCTCAGCGATTTAATAATGTCCTTTAACTCTTCTCCAAGTCCAAGCTTAATGAGATGAGCCTTCTTTCATTCATCAGTGTTAACTAACAGGGCTTTCACCCAAGGGCATGGATAGCAGTATGAAGCAAGGTGCTGCGCCTGCTACTGCCTCGGTGTAATCTTGTTTATACTGCTCCCCAAATAATTTTCTTCCCCAAGTCTTATTTGCCTCCCTAAATCTTATTTTCCTCTTCTATAACTAGGGGTATTGTGCAAGGGTACTGACGATATCTACCCTGACTTAGATGACTGAATACGTAAAAGAAAAGCTTATTTCCTGAGTGAAGGAATGTCTTAAGTTGCAATATGTAACCAAAAATGTGTATTCTATTTTCATCTGTTGAAACCAGTTGGGGAGATGTTCTTCTCTATCTCTTGTATAACCCATTCCTCATAACTCCGGGGGGAGGGGGCAGGTGCCTTCTGTTAATGGGCCAGCTGTTAAAACCAGGTGGGGCGGTGTTTCCTCCTCTCTTCCACCTCCAATCCTCCCTCCGGGGGGATATCATCTGGGAATAGGCCTTTAAGGCTCACCACATGACTGGTAGAACTAAATCATCCCATTGTCAGATGCTCCACCCATTGGGAGGAGCCAGGCATTCCTGTTTGGATAAAACCTGAGATTCAGAATACCAGGATAGCTGTTTTTTCCACTAGACTCCCAGAAGAAGACTAGATCCATCTTACCACCATTAGAGCCTTCTACAAGATCATCTCTGCTCCAACAGAGCCACCTCTGAGACTCCTAGAAGACTTATTTTAGACTGCTTCCAACACCCTGGCCAAACAGGGCGTCAGGTTGTATTCTGATTCTGTCAGTGTTTCTAGGGTTTTTTGTTTGTTTGTTTCTTTCTTTTTTTTTCTTGTACTACTACCTTTGTATTTTGCAATATTCCTAGTAGAGAACTAGTATTCCTATTCCCATATCTTTACCTGAAAGCCCCTTAATTTTAAAATTATAATAATTCAAAAGGAGAGGATTTACATTTTCCATACCAAGGGAGGCTCCAGTTCCCCCTAGCAAACACCTGTCTTTCAAACCAAGACAAGGAATTACTGTCACGCATTGCTAGACTGCTTTCCTTTAACTGCTCCTCTGAATCTTTGCTTTCTGCATTGCCAGGCCATCCTTGTTCTTCTAGCAGTAGCATAACAGAGATGTTTGTGGTCACAAGCTGACACTTTTACTACTGCAGGCTTTTCAGCAAGCTCCTGCTGAAGTGTCCAGCTCAGACCATTGAAATGGTACAGCACAGAGTTGGAGAGAGTATGGACATGTGTACAGCAGTTGTCCTTCATCTCTGAGCTGATAGAGTCATACAACTGCTGTGATTTTTCTGAAATAACTTAGATACTAACATTTTTACTGCATGGGCAGGAATAAAAGTAATTAAAAGTAGATAAAAACAGCAGCACAACCCAGCTCTCATATATTACAATCAGAAGAATAAGGAGTTAGTCTTCCATTTGTATTTTCAAAGTCAGGGCCACAATTTAGGGCAGTGATTTTGTCCATACTGCTAATAATAAAGGAGTCTCAAGGCCAAATAACCTAGACTGGCTGTGTGCATGTGTCCACACTTCATGGTACTGGACACTGGGTCTCCTAAGGCCACACAGCACCACATGGGATCCATAAGACACAACTACTGTGTAATTTCCCTTTTTTCCCATTTAAAAGAATCTGAAGTACAGGCAAGTCTGTGTTGCAACCCATCAGAAGAATTGAACATAAAGGCATTTCTTACAACGGAAAACAAAGGTTATGTTTTACATGGCCATGTGAAGCCATGAGGGCTGAAGTCACAGAGCCCTCTGGGATCAGACTGGAGATCTGTGGAGGATCCCAAGCTGACAGAATTGAGGCCAGACTGTTGAAATGACACTTGGCACACTGGGTCAGCAAACTCTGCCTGGGTATTACCATGGACAAACTGCAAACCTGCTCAAGCCAAAGCTTCCAGGGCATGTATTAACAGTGAAACAAACTGGAAAATCCACATGTCCAGCATGCAAGTAATCCTTGTGGGAAAAACAAAACAAAAGTCAAAGAATACTATTAAATAATCATATTAAGAATCCCCAGCATGTTTCCCACTCATATATGCAGGTGTTCTAAGCATATCATGGTCACTGTCTCACCCTGTTTGGGCCCCTGCTCACTATGCAGTGGTTAATGACATACAGAAAATGATATTTTGCTGCAGCTTCATTTACTTCATCTGAAAATATTCATCCAGTAGTCTGGGTAAATGGACATTGAGGGACCACTAGGGGTTGGATGCACTCAGAGGAAATACCACTGCTTTAAAGACTGCAGAGCTTTTTCCACTTAGAAGTGTATACAGAGAATTAATTCCCACCCTACGGTAATTCACTTGTGTTTGGGGGCTTGTGCTGCTGTTTTCTGCCCTCTTTCCACCTGTGCCTTATAGAAGCTGTGTTATGTCTCCCTTTGCCCTTCTCCCTGTCCTAGTTCTTCACTCGTTGACAAATACAGTCCAAGACCAGTTATTTCAGCTGATCCTTCAGCAGCAGGCTCTTCAACAGAATTTGGGTTGAAGCAGTGAAAAAAGTTACCCAACATTAATTATTCATCAAATGCAGAAATAAACAGCTAGAGTGGAATTCATTCAACACATGTGAAGCAAATATCCACAAGTAGGAGTAGAATAAAGCTGCGTAAAAAAGCGATAAAGCCGGAGGACTGATATGAGGAAAGATAAAAATCTATAATAAGAGAGTGAAGGCAAAGCACTATTTTAGAGACTACAACACTAAACAATTAATTCCATTTCAAAAGGTGGAACATGAAGCAAGATATCACTAGTGGAGGCTGCAAATTTGTGCAACTCAGGAAGATCAGTGTTCTACTCAAAGACTATGAAATGTATAAAGAAAGATATGCAGCTACTAAACTAAGAAATTTGGCTAGGAGACTATGTTACTTTATATTATAGGATTAAATCCATGCAACACATCTAATCATTCATGGGCATCCAGCCAGCCTTTCCTCTGAATTTACACTAATTTTTAGTAAAATACTTTAAGAAGCATTTACTCCTATCTTTTCAAAAGGTGTTACCTCCCCAAAGAGAAGAGAGGTGAAATCTCTAGCTAACCAAAATTTGCGTCGCTTCATTGCGATCTGTGGGGCTGCGCTGATCTATAACATCTGAAAAACCTGAATAAATTATTCTCCTTAGACATTATTTGGCTTTGCTTAAATAAATTCAATATACGTATTAAAGACAAACGAACAAAAAGCCCAACTACAACAAATCAGCTGTCAGCACCCTGATACTGCAACTGACACCAGTGATTTATTTTCTTCACTAAGATCGATTACTGTCCCTGATGTATAGGCATCCAAGGGCAGAGCCCATCATTTTTGCATAGTGGAAAGCCATCCACTGCAACAAAGTGCCAGTGTGCTCTCACTGTACTAATATTACTTGCAGGTCTGAATATATTAGGAAAAAAAAAAAGTGACCAGAAAGGACAGGGAGAGAAAGCTGCTCTGTTTTCTAGGTTACAAGTCTGGGTAACAGAGGCCTCAAAAGACCAACAGGCAGGATGTACTGTAAAAAAAATCATTTTGATTTCATCTCTTTAGCTTTCAGGTTAATTAAACAGCATAACAGGGACTCTTTTGGTTCTTTGGTTTAATGTTAAGGGGGTTTTGTGTGGTTTTTTTTGGTTTTGTTTTTTTTTTTTTATCTTTCTAAGAAACATAATAAATTCTCCACCATTTGAAGTCTAGCTGGGTACTTTGAGAGAAGCAATCATTTCAACATGGGCAATATTTTTTCTCTTCATTTAACCTGGATAATCTACACTAAACATGTCAGACCAATCTCTTCCTGTCCCTCAAATGCATGAATTTATACGTTCAGCAAGACAGCCCAAAAAAAGTTGTCAGTATCCATCTGGCTACCTGATGTGCATTGAGGAGCAGCCCTAAATCTGCCTAATGAAAGGGAAAAATCTCTGCCTTAGGAACATTGGGATGAAAGGCTGCTTGTTCTGAAAGTGTTAAAGTGCTATTCACACCTTTCTTTGCTCCTCTAACATTCAACAGTTAATCACGGTTCAAGGTTTATGTGATGGGACATAGGTCTGCTTTTACCATAGCAACCACATTATAGATTATATTATTAAGCACAGATGAAAAGCAAGCAAAACTGAAAGATTAAAATACCTGGAATTCAACACTGATTTCTTTTTTCCTCCAGTTTGGAAAAGCTCCCCTTTCTTTCATTTACATCCAGTAAAGTCCTTCAGACAGAATAGTGCTTAAAAAGTCACTGCATGGCACCAGGAGCTTTTCTTGCTAAAAGTAAAATAACACATTCACATTTATGAGGAAACCTTTTTAGGCTGCTTTGTAAGTAGAAGAGGCTTTCATAAAGCACAAAATGCCTGAAAGTAGTTTTAAGGCCCAATTAAACAATTCGGGTTTCTTAAAAGTGTTTTAATGTACCTATGTCTCAGGTGCAAACAGTTTATTAGTTACTGGATTTTTGGCTCGAGATTAACATTTAATAAGGTAACTCCCATTTTTGAAACAAACAGGAAAACAAACATAAGGGAATGTGTGATGAGTGCTACCTCCTCCTGCCTCTAGGGAGAGCCAACATTTGCCCTTGGCATGTAGACACACAAACCAGTAATAGATGAGCCCCTCACCCCCCTCACTCTCCCTTGTGCTTTTTCAACTTGATGTGACACTTTCTGGGCATGAGTGCTCTTGTCCCAGGTCTTACAGCACGCTGGTCGTGGAGCTCAGCTGACTCCAAACTGGCCTCCTTTTGCAATCCACGGTGCACAAAGCAAGAGAGGTTCCTGGGAAGGAGGAGCTCACAGACACAGAAGGTTTGAATACCCAAAGGAGGTGATCAGTCAGCCAGTGCAGGAGGGAGCCAGCTTGCTGCTCCCAGGGGCACGTTCATTGCTTCCCCATTCAGCAGCAGATCCCTGCACAGGATAAAGTGGAGGCACCTGAATGAAGACTGAGGGCTCTAAGGCCCTGAGACATTTGCTTCTTTTATTTGTAGAAAATTTATGATTCCCTGTCATCCTCCTATTAACCCAGCTTCTAAGCAGCCCCAGAAATAAGCACTTCTTTCTGTTCTGTTCTGTTCTGTGCTGAGACTCCATTTATGACAATCTCTGGCCTAAGAATATGCATGGGAAAAACATTTAGGATTAAATGATGTCAGTTCATTCAGCCCTTATGTCTTAAGTTTAGGCTGTAAAACTGCAAGGCTGACATCTACCCTGATGGTTCTGTAGTCTGATTTATGTAAGCCATAAAATTTCATCAAGTGGTTCTACTTAAGAGCTTATAACTTTTATTTAATTACATACGTTTTAGAAATCTTTTCATGTAAAAACATCAAGACATAATGATCACATCATAGAACTGAACAAATTCTTCCAGTAGTTAATTAACCTTTCTGCAAAATGAAAACCCTTTGTAGTTTGAATTTGATTTATTTTATCTTTTAGGTGGTAAATATCCACACAACTCCCCATGTCAGATAAAAACAATCCTATACTGCCATTTGCATGTCACTCTCTAAACTTACCTTAACCTCCCTAACGTTGCAAAAGGCAGTAAAGCCAAGGCCTCACTTCTGTTTATGATTCCACTGCCTCTAGATGTCTTACATTTGTTTTAATAGCTAATCACCCAGCTAGCTGTCTGCTATGATCCACTTTTTAAAGTGAGTTTTATCAAAAGTCTGCTTCATTTATTTATTTTTTTAATTTATTTATTTATAGATAAAACTAGATATAGCCATTGTTTATAAGATTGTTATTTTTCACTCAAACCACAAGCCAAGAGTTCAAGGTATACAAGGCAAAATGCAACTTTTTTCCATTGTGTTTTCTGGAAGGAAATTCTAACAACAGCAGCAGCACAGAGCCCTTCCTAAACTACTGGGATATGCTAAGATTTTAGGCATAATTTTTTCAATCCTTCCCTACCCAAAAGAAAACAGATTGGTGAGAGAATAATACAGATTGTTAGCAGAACTCTTCACCAAATACAGTCTGTTCTTAGCTCTTGATGAATTGCAAAACTTGTCAGTCATTAGCATAAACTAAGCCCAAGAGCTTATGGGCCAGCAGATGAGAATATCAATCATCTTAAAAATAAATATTTAAATGGTCATGGAAAAGCTAAGAAATACCTGCCTCAAGAGCTGGATCTTGTTTAGCTGTGCAATTGCAGCTTGATAGATGCAAAGCTTAAAGAAGGAGACTTGCTCCTGATAAAATCAGATAAGGAAAACCTAGGCCAATAGGATTTGTTGTTATTAGATGAAGCTTGGTATGCCTACATCACTTAAAAACTGGAGGGAGCAAGGATGCTTCCAAAAATCTGAAGCTGTAGTTACTTAAATGGCTTAAGCTTTGCCACTGACGTGGAAGAAGATGAGGCTGTGGATCCTGTCCCTGCCCAGCCGTGCAGCCAACCATATCACAGGGCTACTGCAGCTGAAAACACACGTTGGTGAAACCAGTTTCCTGTGGCATCTGTCAGCAGGCTTGGCTTCCCCCTCTGTTGCACGGTTCCGGGGTGTTGGCACAAGGGTTGCCGCAGCAGCGTAAGGAGCCTATAAAGTCATAATCCCATTGTGAACAGAGGAAAGAGGACACTGGAGTCTTATACAGGTAATCCAAAAAAACCTGTCTTCCATACAAGCAACACGAGGAAAGAGGAACACTTCTTGTAAGGAAGAGGTGTCTTGCATGGACCCGTAAATTCCCCCTATCCTTTCAGATTGTTTACGTGGAATAAATAGGAATATGTGAGGGCAAGTAAACTGAAGGTTCACAGAGCAAGAAAATGTCATCCTAACCAGTAGACCAAGAGGTACAGAGAAAGCAAGCAAATTAGCTTTTAAGGCTAATGCTGTTTTCCTTGCTCTGAGTCAAGTCCTTGCTGGATGTAAGATGAGTGACTTTCTGTGATGTATACAAGGCCTTTTTCAATTTCAGAAAGATTAAGTAGGAAGCTGTATTTTTCTACAGAGTAGAGAGAAGGTATGTTTTGAAAGATACTGAATATATATGAGCAACTGCTGTAGAAACCCCAGACAAATTGACTGGAGAATCTTTCACCACTTAACTTTCTGTGGCCATCACCCTAAATAGATGCATTGTTTATTTCTGAATCAATTGCATTTCAGCTCCATTTCATTCTAATCAGATAGTCAATAACCCCTGGATAGTATTTAGCATTTGACAGCTGGGAAACCACAAGCTCTCAATTTTTTTCTTCTTAATTGCTGTTTGGAAACTTGTGTGTTCGGATTTCCTTAATACAGCTTTCTAGATTTTTTTTCTTCTAAAACAGCATACAATCGCCAAATCAGTTGCAGCAGAAAGGGTTCATACAATGCTCTCATTTTTTAATCTTCCCAGAATTTCGAAAATATCAAAATCTTCTAGTCTGACATCCTTTAATATTTATTATAAGAAGAACAGATCAGGACAAAGTATCTAGATCTTACAAGTTGTTTTCCATGATGACAGACAGATATTTAAGAAGGGTGGCTATAAATTTGGGTGCTGCTGCTAGGCACGTGACTTGTCAAAAGACAAAACTGAAACTAGTGTTGTTGAAGGATTGATCCAGTAAAACACACAGTGTCTGGGAAAAGCCAAAAATATTTATCTCTAAATTTCAGCTCTTATGATACACTTTTGATTTTAATACATGGAGAATTCCTTAAAGAATTAGGGATAACTTCTTGCTCTGGTTCCAGCCAGGATAAGGTTAATTTTTGCAGTGGTTAGGAAGCAGCATGGCTAGAACCAGAGGCTGTTCTATACCACCCCACAGCATTGCCAGGGAAGAGGGGAAGGGAGTCTCTTCCAGTCAAGGATAGCATGGCAAAGATTTTTGCACTGTGGTTCCCACGTGCTGAGCTTTTCCTCATGTCTGAATTTTTTGCCTTCCTTGTACACCCTTTTCTTAATATTGCTACTGCACTCTTTGTTTCTTATTTCATTGCTGTTTCCAGTAAATTGTTCCTATCTCAGCCCGTAGTCTTTACCTTTTGTGCCTCCAGTTCTCCTCTCCAGTCTGGTTCAGGGGGAGGCAGGGAGTGTTTTGGTGGGAACAGTAAATTGGGGAGCATCATTCCTACACCATGACATTTTTATTACTTCTGCCCACATCAGTGGTGCTTACTCAAGCAAGTGACCACAATAATGCTTGAGAGCCAGCTCCTCTAATGCTGCCCCAGCAGCAGAGAAGTCTTAGAGAGCTGGAATCGCTGAGCAGACAGAAGCTGCATTCATGCAGAGAAATCTCTGCGGGGCGGATTCCTTGCTTTGGAGAGAAAGGGTAAGGTAAAAATGCAAGACAGCTGCCTACACCTCAGGTTTGTAAAGCCAATGGCTATGCATCCACATAACTAAACAACATTTTCAGATCCTTATTAACCTTTCCAATACAAGGAAAATATCCTGAATTGCATAGGAGGACCAGGCTGGTTGTCTCAATGCAACTAATTGGATTTCAACAGTTATACCTCACTGACAAAGGGAGAGGAGAATAAGCCTCAGAGGACTGTTGTTTTTCACACAAAAGTTGAATCACATCCAATGACCTACCCACCGGAGCAGGGCTGGAGCTAGGGACAAAAGGCAAGTTGGAGCAAAAAGGGATCAATGCTGAGAATAAGTTTCAGTTGTGGACCAGAGATGGGGGTATTAGGATGAGCCAGAGGTTAGTGTTAGAGCTGAGCAGAAGACAGAACCTAAGAAAGCAATAACTGCCCCAGGGGGGTGGGCAGGTGTGCACCTCATCTGCCCAAGGCCTGTTCTCTCCACCCCAGACAATCACCTCTTTCCCTCTTACAGCCAAGCCTCAGACAGCTGCTTGCATCTCACTTCAGCATAATGTTAGGCACATGTGCTGCACATGCACCTCTGCAAGGTGCCAGTCTTTCTCCTCAGACCACAGAAGAAGGCTAAATGCCCAAATTATGTTGACATGCAGGAGAGGAGTCTTGAAAGTGCTGAAAACCTCAGAGCAGAAATTAGTCCAAGACCTGGGCTTTCACCATCATTTGAGAAACAGCAAGGTTTTTCTTTGCCTGGTTAGAGCCTGGAATTCTGAACAGATGAAAAACTGTCACAGAACCTAGCCTGGCAGGGCAAACATTCAGATTAATGATGTTAAATGCAGCCAGACACAAAACTCGTGCTGTTTGCATGCAGGGTCAGCACCGTAACTTGAGGACAAGGGCATCAGCTGTCACTTCACAGTCAAGGCTGAGCAGAGTTTCACACATTAACAGAGGTTCAGCATCTGTGCACTGCACCCTGCCCCAAAGCACAGCATTTACACTTGGAATTTAAAATCAATAGAGTCCAGCTGTCAAATTAATATCTTACCTCAGCTTGTGTTGGAACATAAAACTCTGCTAATTTTCTGAGACTGTTCCCTTGACAAGTTTCCAAAGGCTCTTTTAAAAAAATAATACCAAACCCATCTGACGAAAGAAAAATAAGACCAAGGAGTCTGCAAACAGCCATGGGCTCATCTCTCTGCCCTCTACATCATAGCTATTCCCACAGGGTGTCATTTCCCACACCTTGGCCTTCCCTACCAGCTGTGGTTTTCCTGTGATGGGGTGGGTGAGCCTTCCTGGATGGCAGGTACCCACCAAAGCTGCTCTGTCACTCTTCTCCTCAGCTGAACAGGAGAGAGACTATGCTATAAAAGTCTTGTCAGTCGAGATGAGCTCAGGGAAATATCACTCACCAATAAGTGTAATGGGCAAAACCTGCTTGACTTGAGAAAATTAGTTTAATTTATTACCAATCAAATCAGAGTAGGATAACAAGAAATAAAAATTAAATCTTTAAAAGTCTTTCACCTATCTCTCTCTTCCCAGGCTTAACTGTACTCACAATTTTCTCTACCTCCTCCCCCTCAATGGCTCAGGGGGACAGGGAATGTGTGCCTTTTTCGCTGCCTTGATATCTGCAGAGCTGTTTCTCTCACATATTCTAACTCCTCTCTCCAGCTACAGTTGCACAGTATTCAATAAGGGGTTTCCCCCTTTTAAAATACATTATCCCAAAGGAGCTACCACCATCATTGGAGCACTCATCCTTGGCCAGCAATGGGTGTATCTTGGAGCCAGCTGGCATTGGCTCTCTTGGACACGGGGGAAGCTTCTAGCAGCTTCTCACAGAAGTTGCTCCTGTACCCCCCTGGCTACCAAAACCTTGCCAGTACATCCCCTCAGCAGCCAGGCAAAGCTGGCTAGGGTGTACAGACTGCCTGTGCAGCAACCACACAAGAGTTGCATACAAGCCATTTATGTATCAGACTCATTTCTTGCTGAGCAGTGTGTGAGAGCCCTTTTCCCCACCGCTTCCATCTCCGTTTGGCACCACAGCCTCAGACCCCACGGGAGGAAGAGCACCCCAGCTGCCTCACTATACCTTCCCTAAAGTGCTATTGGGCCTGCAATGGCATGACTGTAATGACAAGCCCCTTTTGCAGTGCTGCAAACATCAGCTAATAAAGCCTCTCAGCTTCCTTCTCAGCAGAAAGTGTCTGTCTTCATGCAAGATAGCCAGTAAAACTCGGCTTCTGATGGCGCAAGAAGAGTGCCTGGGAAAAAGAACCAACAGAAAGACCAAGACGTTTTGGTGTTCTAACCCTTTCCAAGTGACATCAGGATCTTTTTATTGAAATGAAAATAAAAATATTTTTATTGAAATGAAAGCTTCATTTTTATTTCAGGAATTTGCCTGTTCAGGCACTTTTTTTCTTTCCTTTTTTTTTTTTTTTGATTCTTCTCTGTGTACTATACAACCACAATGTGGACATTGATGGAGATATTTGCATGTTCTTTTATTCAGCCAGCCTAAACAGCATGAAATAATCTATATTAGAAGAGTAGATGCACATTGGTATCTATTTCCCAGATGCGCTTATCTTCATTTATTTAAATTTTAAATTAAGCTATATTTTCTTTGAAAGTAAAGGTCTGGAGTTGGTTCAAGAAATTACTTTGGATAGAATAAAAAAGCACCATCACACTAGGTGTTGGTTTAATTTTCAGGCTTTCTAAAGCCCACCTGCCCACAGAAACTATACAGGAGTCTCTGAGCTGCTTGTTTACTTTCTGGCAGATTTCACGAAATGGAGAACTTCCTCCAGGGCACACATCCAGAAATCAGCTAAACTCTTCCAATCTGAATTCTCATTTTTCATTTGGGTGAATAATAGCCTAAGTATGAACTTGCAGCTTGCAAAGAAGAATGCAGCAGTCTGCAAAATGTCACATGGAAAGAAAATTTTTTTCGCCTTTCTGGACAGGAGACAATGGGGTCTATAGTCAGCTGTGGCGCATCAGTTGATCAATGGAGTGAGGAAGAGAGACAGAATTTTTTAACAGTCTAGACAAACTGAAAGGTTGTTGAAGGCTCCTAATATCTGAAATCCACTCACACAAAGCAGCCAGGTGGTTTGTTCAGTCTTTCCTAGGAGAAAAGCTGTTTATTCCACTACAAAGAGTCTCGGAGTAGGGCCAGGATTTGTCTGAGGCATGGAAACAGATGGGCAGAAGCTGCTCATTCCATTATCCCTTGAGCCGTGCTTGTTCTGTCAGCATCCTGGCATCTTATCTTCAGGGCTGTGTTGCTGTGGGCACCTGGAATCACATGTTCCCATCCACTACCAGTTTTTTCTCTATAAAGAACAAAGTGAGAACTTCTGTTATGTCCATGGCTGAAGTCTACTCAGTAATGTGTTACACAGTGTTTTTAAATAGCAAAATAGAAACAGCTATACCCATTATACCCAGGTGTAAACCAGGGATGGACAAGCATCTCAGTGGTATAATTGGACTCTAATAAAAGTCAAAGCAGTGGTGCTGATTCATGCCTTTTGAGATGGCAAACTGGCTAAGCACGTTAACTTGTTCTTTCAATGAATTCTGGGTTCTTATTGAACTTTCACGTCTCAAAAATACCTAAGCTTGCATTTTCTTCTTGACATTTCCAACTGAATGAAATAAGGAAGAAATCTGCTTCAAAACAAAGGAATTTCCACTGAGTTTTAAGACTTTAGAAGCATTTCAGATTTGTCTAGAGAGAAGGCCAAATTCCTGTTTATTTTGTCTCAAGCTGTCTACCTCTTCCTGTGGCAATTTATCTTAAAAGACATTAATATTTCAAGTCAGCAGGAGGCTTTGATGAATATGCAAAAAGGCCAGAATGACCTTGTCATTTGTCTGGCTATAAACAGAGCTACAGTCACAGGGAACTTTCAATCCCATTCCTCCCTGCAGGGCACAGGTGCATCCTTCTGTGGTCTCATCCAGCACCAGAGCTCTGCCCTTCTCACTGAGCAAGGGAGATGAACACTCAGGACATGGTAAGTTATCTCCAAACTGAAAGATTTGATATCAGGGAGAAATTCTTTACTATGATGATAGAGAGGCATTGAAACAGGTTGCCCAGAGAAGTTGTGGGTGCCTCATTCCTGAAATGTTCAAGGCCAGGCTGAATGGAGCTCTGAGAATACTGATCTAGTCAGAGGCATCCCTGCCCAACGCAAGGAATTCCCACAAGATGAACTTTAAGGTCCCTTCCAACCAAACCATTCTATGAGCCTATGATTCTAATAAGTGCACAAGGAGACAAGACAATTAGAGGTCCTTCCACATGTCTCCATGTTTGTCTCCTACTCTGCCAGATCACTTTCTCTGGTGAAAAGTAGACTTAAGATACAGCCAGTCAGCTTTGCTACGTGCCCTGTACCATTAGTGGCTTCCACCCCCAACAGCCTGGTGTGACCTTGGCTTCAGTGCAACCCACGTGTACTGCACTGTACTAATCAGACTGGCACAACTTTCACGTGGACTGAGTCCAGCATTCAGACCAAGCCCTAGATCTGCTTCACATGAACGTCTCTGCCTACACCACACACCTGTTCCCCCTTGGAATGAGAGAAGGCTTATGTGACAGGTTAGGCTTGCAGCAAACTGTGCTGTTCCAGCCCAAGCAAGTCTGACTGCCCTGTGGTGCACAAGATGCACAATACCTGCAGGAGGCTTGTTTTGGGATACATGGCAACTGAGAAAGGGAATATGACATCCTTTCATGTGCATCAGCCTTTTCTGACTCAAGTCACCTCGTTTCTCTTTCTAACCACGTGATTATCAAAAAAACCCCATTTGATTCCCATGTTTCCACCAAGTAACACACGACAAGTTAAGCAACAGCCATGGGCTGTAAGTTTCACCATCTTCCAAGATGGTAAAAATAACTGAGAGGTTGTTACAGCATGAGTTGATGTGGCATATTACATTACAGACAGCAGGTGTCTGAAATATGTGGCACAGTATCTAAAATGCATGATAATGTTATAAAATATAAAAGGGTATTACAAAATTGTACAGTTTAAATGACAGATAAAATACATGATTTGACATACCATATATTTTCATTTTTTCTTTCCAGGAAAATTGTAATCTGAATACGTTATTTCTAGGAAGTATTTGAAGAATTCTGCTGTAGAATACAGTCTAGAGAAATGAAAGGGAAGGGAAGGGACAAAAGGAAAAAAAGGAAAGAAATGAAGGCAGGATTTTGAGTTCACAAGTGAGAAAGTTTCCTTGTAGCAAACTGAGTTATTTCAATTTTTTTCCACTCTGATTAGTGAGAGATATATCTGACCCAGGCATCTCTCTAACTTCTTATCAGATCCTTTACACATTCATGGTACAATACCTGAGTGCAGCTACTCAGCTCACAGGTAAGTGCAGACCACTGTTTTTGCAGGCACATGAGCCACAGACCTCAGGGAAGCCCAGGCTCTGGGGTTTGAAGGACAGGAAGCTGGCTGGAATGTGAAATTTAAGCTTCGAAGAGGAGTTGGCATACAGTTAAAGGATTAGAAATAGAGACAGCAAGAGTCTGTCATGAATCCTTCTTCATAAACGCTTTTAGTTTCTGCCTTCACTTCCTTCCCACAACGAAGCGACAAGCCTCTGAAGAGAGTGGCAGGGTCCTGTGACACATTTGAGTCACCTAAAGTCTCAGAGGGGTATTGGATATGACAGCATAGTACCTCTGGGAAGCCAGAGCCATCACTTCTATCAGTTTTATGTTCTCTCAAAATTTGATTGCAAAAATAAAATGAATGCAATGACATTTCAAGAAGTCTCTCCAAGATAAATATGTGAAGTAAATCTGTGAACTCATATAGGGTCATAGCAAGTCCCTAAGACCCAGTTCATCTTGAAGAACAGCATACAGTTCTCTCATCCCAGAAACAGTGAAAAAAATTACTCAAGGGAACTACTTACTTTCTCAGTTTATTGGTGTTTACATTGGTACCTTCTCATTGCATGGGCTTAGCTCTTCTGGTGGGTATCTTTAGGATAAAGGGAAGGATAAAGGCTCTTTAGGAGCCATGCACTCTTCATCAAACACCTACTCTGAGCAGACCACGTGTGTTTGATTTCCCTAACACTGACCATGCCCATGAGGACCAAAAACCCCAGGTATTATGGCCTTTCTCTGTAGGCAAGAGCATGATATGGTGTGAGTCCACCATCACTCAGAAAAGCAGGGGTGAAGAATGCCAGGCAGAGACAGAACCCACTCACCTGGGTCCATCCCAGTCAATGTGCAGTACCTGGGTAAGGAGTCCTATGGGATCATTCCCTCGGTCTGCAGACACTGGAGAGAAAAAGAGTTTCCAAGGCATGGCTTACACCTTGGTTGTGTTGAATCTTCTCTGGAGATCCTTCTATTCTGCTTTGACGCTTGAGGGAGTTTAAAGCAAGAAAATTCCCAAATGGCATGTCTTGAACAAGTTCTTCTAGTTAGGTGAAACGCTTCTTTTCTTCAGCCTTCTGTTTCAGAAGGGGCATTTGTCTTTGTTAAAATGTCTTTGCCTAATGTCTTAAATGTTACCATGGAAATAAAGTGTTATTTATTAGCACTCATTAAACACCTGCCTTCCTTTTTACCATCATGGGTGAATGGACATAACAGAGTTTCTTCAAGCAATTTTCAAAGACTTAGGAGCAGAGAAGATTGATTTGATTCAAAACTAAATCTCTCTTTGGGAACCTGCAGCAGAGCAAGAACCAGAAGTTGCAGGGGAACCTCAGCTCATCCATTTGCCCAGTGCAGCCAGCCCCACAAAGCATATCCAGCCCCACACCACAGCTTTCACCACTTTAGCCATCAGAACTGACTCCTGGCTCTGTTTCTGTTGCTGTAAGATGTCCTTTCACTATCTCCTTTTCCTACTGAGTGCTGCAACAGCACAGGGGTGAGCGAGTTTCCTGAGGCACCAATACACAGTTCTGCTTCTCTGCCATCTTATTTTCCATTTATACCAAGGAGGTATTTGTATCTTAATAAGCTGGCTGCTGTGATAGAATCCAGCATTTAGAAGATGTTTTCAGCTCCTTGTGAGGGGAGTGTGTCTGCATACCAAATGAGGAATTGTTGGGAAGACTGTGAGAAAAAATGACCTGCAGAGCCTAAAAATGCAGTCAAGTCAGAGCAATAAAGCAGTAGAAGTGAACCACAGCAGGCAAAGCTAGAAGTAGCAAAGACAGAGAAGGCAAAGTATGCTTAAAAAAGGAAAAAAGAAGCTTCTAAGCACTTTCCCGTCTTGCCAGAGAAGATTAGCTCCAAGTGAGAGGGTTAAGGAAGACCTTTGAATGTGACCATGCAAGGAATTATTTCTATTTATAGGTTTGATTGCCCTCATAGTTCACTCCTTAAAAGTGCTTTCCTCACAAGGATCTACGAATCACCCTTACGCTCATGCTACATAAATTGAACTGTCAAAAGAGATCCAAAATCCCTGGTTAGTTTCCCAGTTAAACATTATATATGAAAATGTAGGTGCCAAATGCAGGCAGCCATACAAAAATACAAGGTTCTTTCGTGACAATATTGTTTTTCCTTTCTTTAAAAATGCCCTCTTAATTTTATTTTTTTTTTTTTTAGTCAATCCTCAAGTAAGCAGAAGGCTGAGGGAGGTCAAAGAAAACAGCTTGTCCTCTTGTGGATGAGCAGGAGACAGAGTCTCAAACACAAACACTGTGGGCTCTCAGCAGAGAGGAGACATTTCCCTGCCTTCTCACAGGTGAGCAACAGCACACGCCCATAAAACTGCAGAACCGAAGCACAGAGCCTGCTCCAACATTCCCCTGTGCCCTCTCACTGCCAGTGCAGCACGGAGACCTAGCCAGCCCCTAAGCTGGGCTCTGTTTTGGAAGCACAGTCTGATGGCACTAACCTCTGATTTGTCCCGTAGCTTGCAGCTGAGCATCAGCCCTTTCAGCTTAACATGCAGCAGCTTTCATCATAGGCTGAACAATAAAGTTATTGAGCTCTTGTTTTCTTTCAAGCTCTGTCAAACCTGTGAGCATGACCTACTCCCAGAGCCAGGTTCTCTTTAAATGGGGAGAGGATGGTGTATTATTTTTACTTTTCCAGACCTTTCTTTTCTCATAGACAGTAGAAACAATTTCTCAGCATTTCAAACCATATTCTGTTATTGCAGGTATGACATACATAGATTGCCCTCACCCATTAATTCCCTGATGGCCATGGCTTCTGTCATCCCAGTTTCCATCCATCCCAGCTCCACAGGAAACTCCAGTACTCGTCCTTTGTATGCAACCTCCACCTTCAACCTCCTCCCTTTCTGTCACCCCTCCTCCTTCCATGCATCCTGCACCCTCCCCCTTCCTCAGTGGGTGTCCTTCATGCCACATATATCTTCCTTCCTTGCTACAAAATGCTTCACTCTCAGGTATCCCTCATACATTCTTCTTTCCTTAAAAGTACCCTCTTGTAATACCCCCCTACTTCCTTTGCTGATGTGCCTTTATTGTCTCATCCCTGCTGGATGAGTGTCCCTCCTGCATTGACTCCCTTCAACCTAGAGAGCTGAGCATGCTTTTCTTTTACGTTTTCTCTTAACATGAGAGGCTGGTGGTGAGGGACAGGAAGCTGAGATGCTCAGGAGGATGACTATGGGGAAAGCAAGTTTTCCCAAAAGCAAGTGCTTTGCTTTTCCTTGCAGACATGCAGCTCTCTACAGGGCGCACTGTGAGGTGGAGGTGTCCTGTGTAGCAGGATGTGCCCTGTGCTTTTCCAGCTTGTCCCCTCTGTGGGGAGAGCTCACATGCAGCCCTTTGCATTTTCTCCCTGCATTTTTGTAGTTACTAAAAGCACCTGGAAATACCAGCAATGATCAGTTAAGCCACAGGTCCCAAAGAAGAACTGAATGCCTTTATTTCCCACGCCTTTCCTTTTAGGTACTCAGCACAGCAATTGTCAGTGTGGGCCAGGACAAACATGTTTGCTAAGCAGAGCAGGAGGAAGACACAGAGAACTCCATAAAGCATACACAGCAGGCAATTGGCTGGCAGGAGGGATATGAAGGAGATGGATATTTGCAGACAATGCAAAAGTTATTGTGACAGCTGCAGATTGCAAACCTTCTGTGGTAAACTCAGAGCCCAGCCGAGAGCTCAGGAAAAGGAGAGGAAAGGAAAGCCGTAGGGAAATTCTGCTAGCTACAAAACAGTCCACTCTCTGCTGAAGGGCACTTCAGAGTATTTGTGCTGCAGCTGTAACAGGCTCAGCAACTCAAGGGCTCCATGGACACTGGCATGCAGATACAGATAATTTCAGTAATTTGCACTCTGCGTCAGTCAAAGAACAATGATGGCAAAACAGCAACTTTTCCTTTCCCTGCCTCATCTGCCTTGCCTAATGTCAGGTCTAGCCCCCAGAGCAGGGACTTCCCCATACCACATGTAAGCAGGGAACCAAGCAGCAAACAGCTGGGTCTGAGCTGGTCCCAGCAAACACAAGGGTCTATGACTTAAATGTGCAGTGTTCTTTCAGCTCAGAAAGAAACAAGTCAGTTTTTGAGCTGTAAGTTCAGGCTTCCATTTCTTTTGGTGATTTACAATACCCAAGGATATGTTAGTTTAGCTGTTACAAGTTGACAGTTACCAACATAGAAGGTGTTGCACAACTCAGGATATATGGGGCACAAACACTTGGGCAGTGCTATTTTTTCTATGTTTCATCTATTAGTTTACAAATGGTGCAATACTTCTGACTGCAGACCCTTCAACAGCTTTGCCAGCAAGGATTCCCAAGGCTATGTATCCATATCACAGTTCAAATATCACAGAGGAGTTCCTTGTCTCTCCAATAACTCTGCTAGATTTGTCAAATTAGCAGTTGCAATGGTTTGAATTAACAACAAAATCTCATTTGCAGTAGGTGCACTGAGTTTTAATGCATCTCTGAAACCAATCCTATTTTGTCACAGCAGATTTAAGTCCTTGTGAGTTCACGGCAAACTCACCAGTGACAATTTTTTTTGTTCCACCTGATGGCTTTATTCAGATACCATCACATTTGCACTGATGTCAGTATCTTCAGCTCTGAGTAGAAAACTCATGGACTGCTACAAATGCTCAGCTTGGAAGCAGCCAGACCGCTCAGTCACACACAGCCCCCTGGGATCTGAAAATGAAGCAGAAACCTGTTGCCCCTAGATGCATCTATCAGCAGCCATGCACTAAATCAGCTGCAGTTCCAAAGTGCCTACAGGAGGGCATTGTTATCCCTACAGCAATTAATACTCACAATACCAACTTACTCTTGGGAAATAACAGGCTGCAAGAACTTGTCCAGATGACAAGGCTGTTGAAACATCAGGGCAGACAGTTGTCCCTGTCCATTTCTTGTTTTAATGTGTACCATTTTTGGCCCTTACTGCTCAAACAAGGAGCTTCAGAAGTGCTCTCAGGCTCCAAAATGAAATGCTAACAAGCACATGGATGGAAGACAGCAGGAAGCTGGCATTCACTGCAGACTGTCAGGCTGCCTGTAATGAGCAGGAAAGTGCACACAGACCAGCATCTTCTCATGCTCAGTGCCCCAGGCAGCATGTATCTCCAGAAGGAAGGAAGAAAACACCACAGCCCCCTGGAAGTTGTCAGAGCAGCAGCAGCTGTTTGCTGGGAGCATCCTGTCTCATCATGCTCATTAAAGGGCAGGTGCAAAACAGTGCAGATGACAAATTTAAATCCACCACAGTGCCTAAAACTTTGATTTCAGAGACCCCTGCACTTTAGTCTTGACTCCCTGAGCACCAGGATTCCATGTCTCTGAGAAGTCAGTGAGACAATAGTTTTGCTATTTCTCTTAACTTCCTTGATTCCCTCCTCTTGTTGCTAATCCCAGATGATGACTTTCCTTTCATTCTTTCCTCTTTTTTATTCTCTCCATTACAATACCATTTATTCCTTTAGTTCCACCAATAATTGAAGGGAGGAGAGTCTGGGCAGGGTGGAGGAATGTTCTATAAAATGAAGTAGTGTAAGGTCATACTGTTTCGACAAACAGTTCTCTGGTGTTATGATCCTTATCTTAGTTGGAGAAGAACAATGGAAGAAGATCTGGGAGATCATTTCTTAGTAAATCTGGTTGAATCATTGCTGGTAAATAATTTGCCTGATAGCCTTCTCTCTGTGTTTTGTAGAGATAGACACTGGCAGACTGTGATTGCTTCAGGATAGTTTGTTATACAAAATTATTTGATGATATTTTGGCAAGACAGATTTTATTAGCAGCACACAATTCATGAGAGAGCCATGCAGTTGCCCTGTGATTAGTGATAGCCTTTCTATTCCCCAGTTGCAGAAGCGTAACCTTTAGTTATCTAGGACGAGCGCTTCACTTTCCCCAGGTGCAAGAGCACAAAACCTTCAAACATATCTTCTGTCAATGAATATACAATTAAACTCTACCTTATTGCTGTTAGCTGCTAATAATCCAGAAAGGGCTATGCGTGCAATCTGTGACAATTCATTTAAGAAATTAAAAAAAACCAGGAGAGAATTACTGCAGTGCCTGCGAATCATATCCCTTCTCTATACAGGGGGGGTATCAGCCCTCTGTGTAGAGAGTCCCCACTTACAACAGTATAAAAACCACAGTGAAAAAACTGTTCAATCTATCAGTGTTGTAAATTATCATTTCTTTTTAAGGAAAACCCTGTTTTGTAGGAGGAAACAGAAGGACCAAGGGGTTATATGATCAAGGTGCTCAAAGTCTGTAACAAAACCAATAACGCAGCAGAGTTCTCTGAATAGGAAATGAATGTGGCTCCCTGTTCTTCTCTGCTCTCCATTTTGGGAATGTTCAGCTCTCTAGAGCTTTTTCTACCTCTTACTGTGTCTCTGCTGACATCTTCAGTAATAATGCTGTGCTCAGAAGGAATGAACATAAACTGAGAGACATTCAGTCTCTCTGATGTGATGAATGAGTCATGGTGGGGATGACGGAAAAAGAGATCAGCTCCATGTGCTACCTGGTTGAGCATAATCCCAGCAGGGAATTGTTGTGTTCTTCAAGCTCAAGAAGAGCTGTTATAGATTGTCAGAGGTAAGAAAAAGAAATTAAAATCTATAGAAAGCACTTGACAGCAGCTCCTTTACCATCACTGTTGATGCCTTCCAACCCTGAAAGAGTTCACTAATCTTGGAGAGTTATGAACACCCAGTCTGCAATAAAAAAAAAATGTTCTTTCTTATACAGATTTTGGATATATAATTTGACTTTAGCTTTCCTTTTCCAGGCAGCTCTATTTTCATATATTAAAATGATGCAGTTCTTAAGTCATTAATATTTTCATTTCTAAGAGCTTTTTCCAATGAACACTGTAATATTACATTATTTTACCAATCACTAAGTTTTTTTCATTCAGACTGTTCTTTTTCCTCTTTTTATTCTCCCTGATTTCTTTCTCAGTTCCCAACTTTTATGCCACACCATGTTCATCTGTCAGAGCAAAATAAAAGAAGGGGCTGTCAGACACACCATAGGCTATCCTTTATCTCAAGATTTGCATGGTCCTCCAGGTGATTTTCCCTTGAACTTTTAGTATTTTTATTGCCAGCCTGAAGGATAAAAAAATGTATGTACCATGAGTATATGTGTAAGAAAGGAAACTGGGGATGAAGGGTAAAAGTGTGAAGGGTTACTGAATTAATGCAGGCAAGTATACATATGAGTGTATATTTAATTCTTTTGTTTATACAAGACAATAACACAGTCTGAGTGAACATTGAACTTAAGTAGCTGTAGCACCAGTGTGCAGAGCTTTTCCCCTTTCTCCTTCCCCCTCATCGATATAGTTAATGACATTTAACCATCCAATAAAAGGTGGTTTGGGACCTATACCACGCTTATGTGTAGTAGAAAGTTTCAGGTTCCACTAAATCTGATTCATTCCTCCCACCTGAGTAAAGGCTAGATATTATAAAAGTATAGGTAGAATGTGATGAAACTGTGAGATGAAGCAAGTCCTAGTCCTTTAAATGAAAAAAGTGACACTGAAGTAGGCTCCATTAGACTCTTAGGAGAGATTTCTCATTCCAAAACTGAGCTATCCAAATGTTATACATCTCCTCTAATCTCAAAGTTTTCCCTATAGCCAAAAGATAAAGACAGGTGCCTCAAAATGGGTGTCCATCTTCGTAAAATGTCTAACAGAGAGAGGAACACTTATGGTTGGTTACCTTCTCCCTCTGTGAGAGCCCAAATATTACTTTAACCAACTTACCCCAGATTCAGGGGAGAAAAAAGACAAGCAAGATAAATTCCAACTTAGCTAGGAAATTGCTCCCAGCCCTGGTTGTCCTGAAATATTTTATGTCCCTCTCCTGCTCAGAGTTCCACTCACCAGGTAATTATGTTCAGGAACTTTTGATCTCTTTGGTCTTGCCAAGCCCTAAGAGGGGAAACAGTTTCAGTGTGCTAAATAAATTGTCAACAGAAGCTTAATGAAACAGCACTCTCAGAGCCTATTAGTGACAGTAATGTTGGAGCCAGAGAGAATCCAGCTTGCTCATCTGAATGAGATTTTAGTGTATTTATTGAATACTTCAGTGTTGCTTATAAACAGAGAACATTCGATAGAGAAATCAGCAAAGGACAACAAACATGGACTGCAATAAACAGAGACTCCAACATTATGTTTATGGAACAATTTTTATGATAATTCTGAGTTACTTCAGTTTCCTTAACCGAAATTATTCCTGTAATCCATTTATGCAGTTAGGGTAGAGAATTTTTGGTTCTCCTATTAACTATCTCCCCTGTCTCCCTCCGAAATATTGTAGGAATCTGGAGGTGCTGTTACTGTAGAAGTTGTATTTTGTAATGCTTTTCAGCACCAAGAGGGTCAAAAACAGTGTTTCACAACTGGGGCATGGCCACAGACTGTTAGTGTTAAAGTTTGTCACTGCACACAAATTTAGTGTCTCACTTTACCAGGGTAAACACTAACCATTTTTGAAACACTGAAATATGGGAGAGGTGAGAACCCTTGAAGAGAGAGAAATGTTCCAATTCGAGCTCAGGTTTGACCAGCATGTGGTAACTGGAAGGCTAGCCTTACCCATTGAGTCAAGGAGGGAAAAGGAGGCTATTGCTGGGTTTCCAGCAAGGAAACACTGGCTGCCCTGCAGGGACTTGGAAACAATAGAAGGTGTGGCTGTACAACTAAAGTTCTTTTATTGTGCATTTACTGGCAAGGCAAACTAAGATTGCATAAACATTTCTGATGGTGGCACTTTCTAATTTCTCAGTGCTTGACTTTAGGTTGTTCCTTAGGTGTAGATCTCTACTTCTATCTATCTATGTATGAGAATGTTTCATGATCATAAGCACTCCTTCTTTCCTTTCCCTGCTTAGAGTACAGAGAGAGGAGAGAAGGTGCAATTTTTGTTCTGCAGATGAAAGATGCTGCATCCAGGTTTGGTGTCCAGCTCATACCTGTGAGGACAAGTGGGACAGAACTGAATTGCTGCACCACCTATACCAGGGCAGTGCACTAAGTGAGATGGACATTCAAGGGTAAAATAATAATATTGAAGATGTAAGAAGCGCAGTGAAATTCTGCAAAGTCCAAACAGGTTGTCAGCTGTCAAGTTCCCTTAATCTCACTCCAGTGACAGTTACTTCCAGCATGGAGTGCAGAGACTGTCAAGGAAAGCACCAGGTAGATGTGCTTCTTCATTTCTTTGTCCCTTCATTGCTGATACTCCTCACAGAGGGGTTCTGCATAAAGTGTTTCCAACAGAGACTGGTGACTGGTTTTACTGAGAAAAGCCTGCTCTGGACCAGAAAACAGTTTCCTCATGGAACCTGCTCCTGTCACAGTAAAAGAGACACTCCAAAAACTCCTAGCAGGCATGCAGGCAGCTGTCTCAGACCATGGACCCTGTTTCTGTCTCTACACTGAATGAAAAGGACTTTTCCTCCATGGATATATAGGGACTTTCCTGGTATTCACAGGGTTGGATGAAGCTTCCATCAAAAGTGTAGTGCTCACCCTAATTCCTTCATTTAAAGGGCATGCAGAAGGTAGGCTCAGAATGAAGGAGGGAAATAGCCTAGCACAAGCTGAGAGCGTGGCTGTGGGACTACAGAAGTCAGCCCTGCACCATGTGAATGCCAGTTTGCACAGGTATAAACTCTCTTTCAGCCCCACTTGCCTTGTTTCCCTGAGCTGCTCTGAGCTCCACGGATTGCACCACTAAGGATCCAGATAGACAAGCACATTGTGAAACAGAAAATGTTGACTGCTGCTGATTTTAGAAAATTCTGGGTCGTATCATCAAGACTAGGCACATTAAAATGAGCATGATACAGTGACAGAAACATTTATAGCCTTGTTTCACAGATATCTGGTCTTTTGGGGAGCTATGCTCTGCTTCCTGTATTCCCTCTAATACAGAAAAATAAAACTCCATGAGGATCTCTGGTGGGCACAAGGGATGTCTTCCTATCTTTGCACTTCACTGAGCATGAGCAATGCACACAGCATTGCAGCTCTTAGCACTATGCTGTATGCTTGTTTTATTAAAATCACACAGTATGTAAAAATCCAGCCTGTTGTTGAGCTTGAAATTATTTCAAAGCCATCTACTGCTTAACTACTAATCTAGCTATGCACTCATCTGCAGGCAGAACTCTTTGCCAGCTAGACTTTGAAGTTCCTCTGATGCATATAAAAACACACCGAGCCAGTAAACGAGAAAAGAAAATGCCTCTAAAGAATGGCTGCCTTTTGAATTTGGACCATTTACTAGTGTGGCATCAAGTTTGATCTTGGCTCCACATGGCAAGATTGTGCCACAGAACAAGAAATATCTATGGGTCAGTTTTAAAATTATCAGATCTCCAGGCTGTGTGACGCAGCAGGCATCATACCTCTTTTCCTCCCATGCAGAAATGTGTTATGGTGCAATTTGGTTGACCAACATATGAGTTTTGTAGCCCTTAGCAGTAGTGCAGGCTTGTAATCAAACTGTTCTAACTCTAAGAAGGATCAATCTTTGACTTCAAACAATTACATGTAAATTGCATTTAAACTGAATCAGGCCCTGAGTTTTTATTTCTTCAGTTTTGTACCAAAATATCAACCATTGGAGTAGCACGACAGCAGCTGTATGAATAAGAAATTGATAGCAACACAGCAAATTGAGGTCAAAGAGGCTATGATTTGTCAGGATGGACGTAAAGGCTTAGTTATTCCCTGCAAACACAGGAAGCAATATGCAACTAATATATTCCTGGCCAGAATATGGAGACAGACTGACACTACAGGGGGAAAAAGGGGAAAAGGAAACCAGAGAAAGCAAACAGAATTAGAAAATATACTAGTCAATGGAAATACTGTTATGCTCTTCACACAGCAAAAATGCTCATCAGAAAACATTTCCAAAAGCTTCTAAACCACTGTAAATGCATATTTCATAAGAGAATTAGCTCTGAGAAGCCTCTGTTTTGTTGTTTTTCTACATTAACTATTTTTCTAACTGATTTAGACAGATTCACTTATGGTGAATACAGATTGTACAGAATGTTACAGATTCTATAGACTGAGCAAATCTAGACAGGCTGAGGAATCAGCTCAGCATCACTGACCTGCCCTGAGTTTATGATGAGCTGGAGTGTTCAGAGTGAATAAAGACCTAGCAATCAGCTAGGACAAAGTTCTCTGCTTCTCTGCTCATGCTGGGGAAAAGGAGCAGCTGCTAGCTTAGGTATGGGTTTCCAACATCATTTTTGAGCAGGATTCCAAATCAAAAACCTCTCAGATGAGGGAGGGAGGGATTCCTGAAACACAGCCCTCAGAGTAGCTGTTTGCACAGTACAGCACATGGTAGGTCATGTCCTGAAGCCAGCCTGGTCACTCTGGGGAACTCCTGCCAATTGGCTCAAGAACCTGGCTTCCCATCCCTTCTAGGAAGTCAGTGGAGTTACATGCCATCAAATCAGGAAGTCCTATGCCCTTCTGTAGTAGAGATGTGATATTTTGCCACTTTAGGAGGCTCTGTCCATTTGCAGTACACCACCCCTGTGGTCACTGAAACTTCTTAGCACAGGGGCAGCAGAGCTTTGTTCCTATAAAAGGAGCTCCACTGACTTCAGTCGTGACTTTCCAGTAGGTCTCAAAGCAAGAAGCCTTCCTGTGCTACTGCACACTCTGGAGTGAAGCAGACCTGCAACATCGTCCCACACAGACACGGTTTCTTTTGCATTTGCTGAGCTTTTAAAAAATGTATACGTATGCCCTGGCGGCTGGTTTAGGGAAAAGGTGCTGCATCCAAAAGGTTCCTTATTGCCTTTGTTTTCTTATGTAGGTAAAGATTTTCCAGCTTTAGTCCTACTGTATGGCCTCCAGCTTCTAAGGAGATACCCATCTTTCCAATCCATTAGGTTATTGTATTGACAGATTTCATACTGGTGGTGTCTTAGCACATTCAGGAAATTGCCTTCTTTTTTTAAATCAATGTTTTTATTACTTTACCTTGATAAAGTGCCTTCACTAAATAAATTCACTGCTCTCCTTTACACCTGCAGCCGTTCAATACCTGTGGAATGGAGCCACATTCTGTCCTTTACTCCAGGTTTGTTGGCAATGAGTGGAGAGATCCATATTTACCTCTCTTTTAGTTCATTTCAGAAGATACTAAGACTAATGTATATCAGCTTAAGGATTAGGCCATTATCTTCTCCCAGCAACCAAACCCTCTAAACTCACCTTTCTATTTCCCCTTTTCCCTCTCTTCTTTCTTCCAGACCTCAGTTGTGCCTCCTGAAGAGCCATGTCTGCCTCTCAAGCTAAGTTTTCCATAACCTTTTGAGTTTGACAGGTTCAGTTGCCACTAGGTAAAGAAGGAAAGGAGGAAGGTGTCTCAACACAAAACTCCACATATCTGAGTTATGTAGATTAGGAAAAAACTGATGTTTCACATTCGACATCTGCAAAGGGTGAAATGAGGTGAATATGAGATATGTAATCCTTGTAATTCCTTTTGAAGGGCTTACTGTGTGGATCTGCTGTTCAATTACCTATAGGCCAGCAAGAAGATTATAAAGGGAAAGAAATTCCTGTGATACACAAAGGGACTTAAACCTGAAATGCTACTGAGAAGATTTTGCAGGTTGAGAACTGTCTTTTCTTAAAAGAGGAAAGACAGACTTTTCCCCTGTGGATCCACAGGTATTATTTTAATTCGGTGTCCTATGTTTTCAAAGTCTTATATTGAGTGGGAAGGGACCATCTCACTCCTATCCTCTCTCCCCTTTCATTTGAATCATGCAGCATAAACTTCTTCATCTAATGCAAAGGCAGATGTGCTATTAGCATTTGGTCGGGGCTCAATCTCAGAAGCTGGGCTGGAATAGGAGAGCAAATTCTTTTTCACACTGTAAAGGAATGCCACCACCTCAAAAGAATTTTGTGGTCTCCCATCAGAGCAGGAGAAGCTTCAGATTTTGCTAGATCAAATCAAAACCTCTGTCCCTTTATGTCACACGAACATGCAGCTTTGATGCTTTATGTAGGAAAGCATTATTTGTGACACAAATGGATAGCCAGGGTCATCAATCTGGCCCTTCCACTAACAACAGTTATTCTGGTGGTGCAAGACCTCACTAAATCTGTGAATGACCCCACTTGTCTCTCTGTAGCCACAGGGGTAGGAAGGAGCATATGAGCACTGGAGTGGACTACAACACGTGTCTGCTGGCTTCCCAGAATTTAGTACTTCCAGAGTAAAATTACTTGTGGAGTAAACCAGGGAGGACCTCAACTTATTTGTAGTAATAACTTGCCTGTAAGAAAGTTTTCATCCAGAGTAGCAGTAGGTAATCCTGCCTCTGTGTTACAAGTCCTCGTAGTGCCACCCCTCTTACTCTCTGTAATAAGGATTATATGTTGGCCTGGTTTTCAAAGAGGTCTCTGCCCTCCCCAGGCATTATCCTGTTGTCCCAGAGCAGCATCCGTGGCCATGCTGCACACCAGCACTGGGAGGAGGAGGGCAGGGCTCCAGCCCTGTCAGCTGACTTCAGCTCCTTTACTCTCCTCTGCCTCTGGGTTTGCTTTAACATCCCAAAAGTTTGAGCATCATTAAAATGGTTCTGACAGAAGCCTGTGATAAGATAGCAGTCAGAATACGAACCAGAAGTGACTCACTCCATGAATAATGTTTGCCTGTATGGTTATGAGAATAATGAAGCTGCTACCCCCGGGTCGGGTGACCAGGAGAGGGTAGAGGGAGTGGAATGTGTTATCAGTCTTCCTAGAAAGGTAGATGGAAGGGGCCATTGCAGAACTCACAGTCTAAGATGCCTTCCTCTCATTCAGTTCTGGATACCGACACACATTGCATGCTTCAAGCAAGTGTTGCACGGGTTATTGTTCCCATGAAGGGAAGTCAAAGGCAGCGTATGCTGACGTGGGTATGTCTAAGCTTTGTTGAAGCTTCTGATTCATATGACTGTGCATGGTGAATATTTCCTATTATGTACTCAAAAGACTCTGGATCTTGGTCTAGCAGAGTTTATCGGTTTTGGACGACAAGATGCAGATAGCGCAGGGCTCCAGTTTCAAATGTTTCTTTAACAAGCCAAAAAACTTTGCTATTCTCTAATCCTCCAGCATGTCTGACTTTCTGTTGTTCCAAATAATAGGGCACACAGTGCTCACATTTACCATGGGACTAATTGTAGCTTACTTTGAACTGAAAATACTATTACTGACCTATGGTACAGTTCAACTGCACAGACACTGGGGGCAGGTCACATCAGCATTCACCTGTGTGGAGCAGGGCTGAAATGCCAGGGCATGGCTGCATGGGCTAAGCCGGCCTGGCATTTGCCTGTACTGAGGGTGGCTCTGCTACCTGCTCCTTTTCATTAATATCAAATATAAATCTAAAAGAATAGATCAAACAACAGAGGCTTGCATTCATGCTCTGTCTGTGAAGGGATGCCTCAGAACATCTTCATTTGAACTATGCAGGTATAATTAGTCAATCAGTGATAGGAAGCAAAGTCTCCCATGTTTATAATCTGCTATGTGCCAGTGGAAGCTCTCAGGCTCCTAAAAAGTCAGTTCTAATCTTTCCACAAACTTCAATGAAAATAGTGGTGTTTCCTTCCTTCTGACAGCAGCCTACCTCCTCCCAGCACACTGTTAATTAATCCTTAGGAAGTGCTCAAGTTTCATGGCAAGGAATTCAGAGAGTTCAGAAAAATATTATCCTGACAGAATTTTCCAACAGAAAGCCCAATTTCTGCTTGTACAGATTTTTTTAACATTCTCTTCACTCAACCCTCTCACATCCTACCCCACCACAACTGCGATGCTTATTGTTTTAAATACTTCTCTGCAGACAAGTATTTGCATGTGTGGACATTTCCTGACAAATTGCAGCGCTGATGCTGCTGAGTCTGTGCCTGTTGATCTGTTTTAGCCTTTTGGGGGGGTCCTCAGCCATCTCTGGCTCCTTCGTCTTTGCTCAGAGTCATGGTGCCAGGAGCACTGATACTGCATGGTTCTTGTTTTAAATGGAGGGGGACATTTACCTTTTCCACATTTCTGCCTCCAAGAGAGAAATGATGCCAGCTGCATGCCTTATCTTCTCTTCTTTCTTTTCCTATCAAAAATTGTAGTCCCTTTCTCTGTGCCTCCTCTTGCTACTGGCTTCAGTTTGTTCTATCTTGGCTTTTTCCTGCTTAGGAAAGGAGCTGCAGCAATAGCATCAAAAATATTCCACAGAAATTCTAGGCTAGCATCTGGGTGTGCTGCAGATCAGGGTATGTGGGGTCAAAAACCTTTTCCTTGTTTGACTTTGGATAAATTAATCCTGCACAGAATTGAAAAGAAAGTTAAGAACTTAAAGTGGAATATAGGAAGACCTTGCAATGCTCAAAACTGCTTGTCCAATGCCTTATGTTAAAGGTTCTTCAGTTTTTAGTATTCAAATTTCCTTCTCATTCCAAGTCCTGCTTCTGACCATGGCCAGAAGTGTCATAGTCTTGCCAGGGCGCTTGGTGGTGCCTCACTGGGATCCAAAAGCTTGCCTGTCTTCTGTGTGCCTGGCCAAAGCAATTGATGTGTTACAAAACATTTACCAGACAGTCTTTGCAAAAGGAAAAGCAGTTCTCTTCCTTCCAGCCTACAGCAGGGAAGCTCTGCAGCAACACTCACCCAGCAAGAGGAGTCTCTGTGAACTGTGCCAGTCATCTCTCCCCAGCTCTAGGGCAATGCTCAAAACACTGATCTAAGCTCTCTACAGCCTCTTTATTGAAGCTGCTCCTTCTGGCATTAATTAATAAAAGGTTTACGGGGCCAGAAGAGGCAGTAGCAAGGAAACTGCCTTTCAAGGTCATGCTTCTAGTGGGAAAGGAGGATCCTGTGTTTAAGTCCAAGGACAATTTCTGCATTCCTGGTTGTCACAAACCCATAGAACCAGATTGAAGAGCAGCTGAAACATTTTGTCATAAGTATCCTGACAACTAGGCCATAACCTCCACAGAGGAGAGGAAAATAAAGATGCTCCTTTGTTCTCCCTGTTTCTTTGTTGGCTGTCTCACTTGGCTTCCTGCTGAGGCCGGTGGTTGTCTCCGTGCAGGGACTTTGTGCTCCTCTCTGGTGGGCTGACCTTGGCCAGCAGGTGGTCACCCAGGCAGCTGCTCTCTCACTCCTTTCAACAGGCTGTATGGAAATGCCTGCTCTCTATGCCTATCTCTATCAGATACCACATATCTGATTTGGAAACACCGTGGTCCTCTCCATTGTGTTGAAGGGGAACCTCTGCTCTATCACCTGGACCATCTGACAGCCCCTGCCCTGTGGAGCTGCTAATGCCTTCACACAAAGCAAACAAGCTTAGTGTGGGCCCAGTTTCTAGGTCCCACAATTTAAAATAGGAATTTAAATTATCCTATTATTTAGTGGTACCATTTTAAACAGCATAGTTTCTGCATGTAAAGTTTTTGGACAGGAATTGCCTCCTACTCTGTATATGGATAATATCTAGATTTGTGAATTCATTAATTATGTTGGAGTTCTAGAGCCCACTGTAATATGAAGAATAAGAATATACTAACTCCTTTTCTTTCCCACCTGTTGTTTACAAGCAACTTCAGAGACAAGATCACTGGAGCAAACAAAAGAATGTTCATGCATGTCAGAAGAGCATAACACAGCAGTGCATGACATCTGCTCAACTAAAAGCAGCGTTTAGTGGAATTTTTGTATTTCTTAGCAAACTGATCAGAGAATTATGTAGATTAAGGATTATTTACTGAAGTTATTCCCCAGCAAGCAAAAAAAAAAGCAAAAAAATCTGTCTGTGGGCAGTTCAGGAACAGTGTAAGAAGAAAGTCAAATCCTACATGTTGTTCATCTAATGAATTATTCATTGTAAATTAACTAAACACCAGTTTGACTTTATATAGCATTTAGTAACACAAAGTGATGTGCAAGCATTATCACTGTCTACAAAGAAAAGCTGGATGGTTTAAATTAAATCAGAGCTCAAAGGTATGAACGAAATGCATCAGCTGACCTACATACAATTGGTATTGTTTATTTTTCATTTTAAACCTGGATGCTGAACACTTCTAAAAGTTACATCAGTACACTGTTTTCTGCCCATCTCCAGTGCAGATGTAAAGGGAAGTTATTGATGCAGTTGATGCATCCTTTGTAGGCTGTTATTAGAGTTTCATCTGCTGCTGACTATGCAGCGCTGCTTGTGCTGCTCAGACACTGGGTGCTAACAGAGTCAGGTTCAACAGTACGTATTACTGAAGTGAATAATACCTCAATTACAGACTGCTGGTCTCCAGAGGCAGCAACAGGAGTGGCAGGAATGAAAACCCTGAGACTCCGCTCCTGGGCTTGTGGGTCACAGTCCCGAAATTTCAAGTGAAAAAGAAGCTAATAATGTCACATTATTATTTATTAGATTTGCTCATCTAACAGCCATGTAGTCGTATTCTTGAAACTTCTTTTGCAGCCACTAGAAACACTCCTGAAAGTACAGTATGAGGCTTGCCAGCACCTTGGCAAAGCAGGTACAGTATGCAGATGATAGATGGGAGTGGCCATTACACAAGCAACCATATTTTGTGATGTATGCCAGAGCCTTCAAATCTTTTCTTTTTATAAGGAGCTAGAAGCTTAAAAATACTAGAAACAGAAACGCTTTTTCTTTTAAGCTCCAAATTGTGGTGGAGGATGCTTCTCAGGTGCATTTCTCTCTTGCTTGGCCTCACTAAATATTCTACCAGATCCTGACACTGTTTCAAGGTGGCAGCTGAGCTCTATCGCACCGTGTTCATCAGCATGGTGCCAACAGGGGGCTGGAAACAACAAGGGGAACCAGGGAGACACTGGATTCCTGCATGCTTTTGTCTCTCGGAGAGACAGCAAGAACCTGAGTAACTCTCCTGCTAGCACCACCAGGCTCCTATGGCCATGGTCTCTGCCCAAACAAAGAAGGCAAAGCAAACTCTGCCCACCAGCACTTATAAATGAATTGTGGAAGAGAGGGACAGCAAGAGCAAAGGGAGGTGACTTACTGATAACAAACAGAAATGGATAACAAAGTCAGTCTTTTAAGATCCTCTGTGAAATGCAGACCCCACAGTAGTCTTTTTAATTTGTGATAAAGCTAGAAAATTCTAGGAAAGAGAGTATCTGACTGATGGATCCTCCAGGATATAATTGATGCTGAGTTATTTTACTTTCACCAGCTTCCAGGGAAAAAAAAATGGAGATAGAGAAATGTCCTTGAATGAAAGCTACAGTATTTTCTTGAGTGATTTCATGGGGAAAAAAATGTTCTTCCCACATCCACGTACTCCCAGCTAGGTAAAATTCAACCAGCTTCTGAATGCAAGAAAATGTTTTCCATCCCCAACTGTCTGTCACTCCTCCTCATCCTTAAGCATTTTTTTGGTCTTATCCTTAGATGCCACAGAGATGTTACATTTGTCTTATTTTTGTAATCACTAACTTCTACCCACAGCCTCAGAGTGTGAGAAGTCCTTGATTACGTGAGTGCAAGTGAGGTATGGGCACAGATTGAGCTTATTCTGGGAGAAAAAAGATGAAATGGGAACCGAGACTCAGAGCTGAAAATCTCAGCTGCCACAATCCTTGAAGGCACTGTACTGAAACTCTGGAGAGCATAAGACAGCTGAACACACGTACGCCTTTGAGACTGAGCCTGTGACCAGAAATGTGTGTTTGCAGAGTGCCATACCTCTCAGCCTAATGAAGGAGCATAAGTCAGGCGAAACAGGGCTAACAGTGTTTACGTGTCTCCATTGCCACTACAACACAGCGACTTGTGCAGAGAAGGTTTATACACAGCAGAGGCACCTAGAGCTGTTAACATAAATCCAGCCCCCAGGCCCCAGCAGCACCACAGTGAGGTATCCATCCTCATAAAGCTGCTGTTCCAGGTGTTACAAATACTGCTGCCTCATCACCCCTGGGGAGATGATGCTTGGTGAGACTGTGGAGGTGGAATGAAGCATTTGGCATTGCCCCAACTTGGGGTCAAGGGAAGGACTGTGTCCACGAGGAGAACCTAAGCACCTGCTTTGGTGAACTAAGTGATCTGAGTTTGGTCCTGAGGGACTTGTTCAGGTTGTAGAGGGAGCCCCTCTTTAGCACAGACAAACTCCTCCAGTCCCATGGAATTTTCTGTTAGTCAACATGGAGAGAAGGATTTATTTTCTGCCATTGCCTAGTCAGTCCAGACAGACAGTGAATGGGATAAAGTGTTTTTAGCACACTCTGTAGTCAATCCAGGTAAACAAGCGAAGGAAGAAGAGTAAATTCCAGTCAGGTTCAGTTGATGCTTTGGCACAAAGCAGGTGTAGAAATGGACAAAATAACCATCTAAATCTGCATATCACAGAAATATTTCAAAAGTTAGATCTACACCCTTTCATCTGAGTATCACACAATAACACAGGTATCTAAAGGGCTACTGGTAACATCCACTGGAGATAGTCCATGACAAACAACAGAGACTGGCAGCCCGTTGGCATTACGAGTTTCAGCGAGTTAATCGGATTCCTCACAATGAGGGAACTGACAGTGCATCCACAAAGAGGAACATCGCTGTCCTGCAGGCAGCTTTAAGGAGGATTTCGTTATGTGTTTCCATGAGAGATTTAAAATTGCAGTCATCAGTTTTCAGAAATATCACTCATTTAGATTGTCACAGCTCAGTAGCCCTGGCATTTAAAGTAGGAAAGGGTAAGACTCATCAGCAAAAACTCCTTACTAATCTATCAGAGAACAGAAAAAGAACAAATTTTTAGTGAAAAAACTTTTTCTTCTGTCCTAGCTCTTAGATGACAAGAAAAAGACACACTGCTATGGCTGCTGTTAACCCTGGCAGGCTGACAGAAAGAAGTCAGATTATCTGCTGTTGACTTTTTGTGCTGGTGAAATCAGGGGAGGACAGGGTTAGGCAAAGGGGAAAGGATAGCTCAAAGGATAAGGACACAAGATGACTTTAATTCAGGTTGCTCTGGTCAGCTGTAGCTCAGCTCCTGGACTGGAGCTCTTCTGAAGAGTGAAAGGCAGATTCAGGAACAAATCTCTCTAAACAGCCCATTGGATAGATTTTTTTCTCTTGCGTCAGTGTCTGCTACCCTATGCTAAAAGATTAATTTAGCCTTGCAGATGTTGGTGTCTCTATCAGGGGACCAGCTGTACATCTCTCCAGCCCTCTGCAAAGATCTGCACTCTGCATTCATTGCCAGCCCTGTCTCAGGCACATCGACTTTTCCTTGGCCCTCCTGCACTCCAATGTTAGAGACCTTCTCATATTATTATTTCCAGACATGTGAGTCTGGTAAACATCACTAGCACAACCCAATCCCAGGCTCTGCTATTTGAACATGCTTATCATATGATAAAACACAAATTATAGTCTTATTAGAAACTTTACATGTCAGCTTGGGAATTATTTTATTCTTACATTACTTTGTCTCTAAAGCGAGGTTACAAGACAGACGTTTTTCTTCCCTGGATGGGAGGCAGGAGGGAAGAGAGGTGAGATGAATGAGAAAATAAATGCATAAATACTTAATTCAAGTGTCTTGAGACTTCAACAGGTGAAGAACAACTTTACAGTATGATGTATGAGGTCACCCATGCTCAAATCTCTGGAACATGTCAAAGTACATATGAAGAGAGGAAAGGCTCTTTCCCACACTCGGGGCAATGCTATTGCATCTCTGCCTAGGAGGTAGAGAAACACTGGGCACTGAGTGAAAGCTGACAGAGCCACCTCCCTAGTTTACAGTAGGCAGGAGCTGGCTCCCACCTGGAAACAGGCAGCTTTTCAGCCGTGTGAGGAAAGCATAGGCAGAAGGCAGGTTGGCCCTTCCAAAGCAGACTGCAGAGAGCAGCCCAGCAGGTGTAGGGGCAGGAACTGAAACTTCCACAGCCCTGTTGCACCAGCCCCATGGATAAACAGGAGCTGCGTTATAATTTTCTCAGAAGACACAGCCTAACACTTGATAAAAGCACTAAATGTACTGACAAGGAGGATGCCTGGGAGCAGAATGCAAATTTCTAACACTGAAGAGATGTTTGAGTATGAAGCTGCAGGAGTGTGGCTCCTGATCACCCACTGCATGGGCTCTGGCAGAAATGACCCCTAGCCATGCTGTTGGGAAGGACTGCAGAGAAAGGGATACATATGATTAGGAGAGCACCTTCTAGGTCTGGCACTCATGTTTCCATTCTTCTGGAGCTGGTGTGCTGCTATGTACAATTTGAAATGGGAGTGCATACAGAGGACTTAGTGGTGAAGTCCGCTTTAGGTTCCTACCCTTCACACATCTGGGAGCCCCAGAGACCATGACAAATCACAGCTGTGCCCAAAGACAGTTCTAGATTTAGATTAAATATTGGGAAGAAGTTCTTCACTATCAGGGTGCTGAGGCACTGGAACAGGGTGCCCAGAAAAGCTGTGGGTGCCCCGGTCCTGTCAACAGCCAGGTTGGTTGGGGCTTTGAGCAACCTGGTCTGGTGAAAAGTGTCCCTACCCATAGCAGTGGGTTTAGAACTAGATGATCTTTAGAGTCCCTTCTAACACAAACCATTTGATGATTCTATGACATTCTTTGATTCCAGCTTGAGGTTGGGATTTTTTTGTGTTCTCAAAGCCTCTGATATTTTTTCCAACTGTTACCATTTTTAGGATTGAAGAACAAATTACAGCATCTCTGCTCAGCTCCCTAGCAGTGCCTCTCAGGCTTTGATCGTGCTGCTCACTGGTTTGCACACTGTCACACACCCCCTGAGTGTGATGCCTTGCAGGCAGATTTGACTGCCCAGGTTGAGTATGGTCAACACAATCTGTGAGAATGATTTTATGCTGGCACAGTCTTAACCAGTAAAGATGTCTAAAATTCACATAAACCTTTACAGAGCTGCCAGAAGAAAAAAAGGTAAAATATTTAAAGGGTAAGTGAAATAAACAAGTGGGTAATTCTTCTGTGTCATTCTCCTGTTTAGCAACTAGTTTGTATCAATTATTCAGGGAATACTTTATGAAAAACTAATGTAATCATGATTTTTTCATAGAAAATTTATGCACAGGAAAAATGAAAGGTTAAACTAAAGAGTTTATTCATATGTAAAAACTGATTCCAAAAGCTTTGGTAATTTTATGTTAGTAGCTTAATTTAATAGCCTTTACCAATGAAGAAACCAGGGTGTAGGGAGCTACTGAGAGCCACAATGGGAATTGACACCAGAGACAGTAACAGAATTAAGAAAACTCTGGCTTGCAGTTCAGCAGTCAGATTATCTGAATAACTGGGTTTTGGTTTTCAGCTTCCTAAGTTTGATTTCTAAAATAGCTCAAAGTTTTCCAAAATTGCCAAACCTGCAAAACAAAGGTTCACCAGTGTTTCCCTAATCCCAGCTCCGAATAACAAGTACCACAACAATGGCTTTTCTGAAGGAGTTAAAAGTATTCATCCTGGTAGGAACTGAGCTGCTCTGCTTACATTGGCAGTCCTAGCATTTGGCTTCCTGCATGATGACTGACAGTGGCCAAGGTCTTCACCAGGAGCTTGGGAGTTTCTGTGATAATTTTGTTATCTTCTGGCTCCCAAAAGCAGACCAAAACAGTTTCTGAGAAGGCAGAAATTCTAAGGCCCATAATATAACCAAGGTAGAAAAATTCAGAAGATACTGGTGTTACTGTGCACCAGCTGTAATTCAGACTGAGACAAGTTCTAGTTCTGCCACCTGGCCTCAGGGTTTATACTAAAATAATGCTTACCAGGCACCTCTCAAACCTGCCACAGAAGTTCCACAGACCTTCCATTCAGAAGAGATTCTGTAGGATAATTTCTTATTGTGCACGTAAGTCACCTAACCATCGTTTCTGTTGTTTCTTTTCCAAGTCCCTTCTCTGTTCCCTGTCCTCATAAAAAGTTTTCTCAGTGTCCTGTCATCAGACCTAATCTCCCATAGGAAGACTGTTCCTCCTCTCAAATTTACAGCTTTTGTGGGGAGTGCATCTACCACTTCCCAGTCAAGACACTTAGGGACCAACTTTAGTTTCTAGAAGGGCTCTTTTTCATCCTGTTCTGGAAAGCGAAAAAGGACAGGTGTTTTTACCCATTTCAGAGTAAGGAGACGTTATTGGCAGTAAGATGAGGGTCCTTGGTGGAAAACAAAATACACTGTTAGATTATTTTCATGGTAAGGTTGTGTAGAGGCCTCAATCAGAGATTGTGGCAGCGTTCACACATGTAATGAAAAGATTTGACAACTGTATGGTCTTGTAATTGGTCTCTAAAGGCTGGATGTTTATGTCTGCACTCAATCCCAGTGAAGTAAGGGAAATGCACATGCCCACACAGCCCCAGCAATTACATCAAAGTTAAACTCAGAGTGAGTTAAAAATGCCATTTGAAAGAATAAATGCACATAGAGGATCTTGGAAATAAATACCATGGCATCAGGGGAATAGCACTTTCTGATTGTATTCACATCTGAGCATTACGGTCTAAACTGAGTAAAAATCCTCTGATAGCCCTGCATATTAACAAAGCAAATATTTTACAGGTGTATTAGGGAGAAAAAAGGATTTATTTGACTAGGCTATTGAAATATATGGGAGATTTATGAATTTAATATTCTCTTTAATAATATCAATATCAAGAGAGGCAAGGAAACCACCAGCAAGAATCAACGGGATTGTCAGACATTGACTTAGAAACAGAAAGACCTCTGCTGAAAAAATAGCTAACATCTACTAATTCATCTTTAATTAGTGCTGCTGGAATACCTTTTCCTTTTGGCTTTAGACATGTCTTGCAGCCATGTTTAAATGGGGCTTTGACAAAGAAAAACCTTCTGTGGTGATTAAAAAAAAACACCCTCATGCAACAAGCAGCTGCCATAAAAGACAATATTTTTCTACCACTTCCAGAAAGTTATATCAGTCCTCTTGTGAAAATATCTCAGCACCTGAAAGTTTTCAGTCCGTTATCCCCCATATTACCTTCAAAAGTCAGGAAAGCACCATGTAATTTTCATTTCACAGCCAAAGACAGAGAAGAGGAAAGAAGACTTCTGGCCAGCAAGTCTCTCCCTCACATGAAATGAGAGCGCAAAGGTAGATTATTAGAGATGAGAATTAAAAAATAGCTGCTTACGGTGAAGACCAGATGCAGTCAGAAAGCGAAGATATCTAAAAAACATTCTTTGGAAACAAAATCAGAAACTCAGGTAAGGAATTCAAAGATGTGACAAAAGACCTCATACACCAGCCTAACCCTGGAAACACCAGGGAAATAGAACAACCACCTTCAGGACTAAAAAGGGCATTTTAGAGTGTCTAATGCATTGAGAAGGAAATTCACAGCAGAGAACAACCACCTCTCTGTATCTGTTCCCTGCATCTACCTACATGCCAGTTAGGAAAGCCAGCCCTGGGAAGCAGCACATGTGTGGGATCACATTCCACAGAGGTACAAAATCCAGATGTCCCATGTTTTGCCAGCTACTGGAGAGCAGAGGCAGCTACCTGGAAAGGATGGGATTGCTCCAAGGAGGACTTCGGGATCACTCATCCAAAGCAATACCTCTTGTGCAGCTCTTCCCTGCAGGATGAGGAAGAAATTCAGAGAGGCCTCGTGCCCAGCATTTCATACCAAGTACCAAATGCAAATAAGGAGCTACTTGACTTCCCACAGAGGATGTCTATGTGTCTAAATGCTTGTCATTTTCTTCCTTTCAGGAACTTGTTCAGTATTCCAGGATTCTAAAGGAGTTTTATAAAAGAGAATAGACTGGAAGTTGAATTGTGCAAGCCACAAACCATCTTGTTTCATATATAAGACCTGCCTCTTCCTACACATATAAACAGGCCCCAAATATCAAACACATAGTAGATTTCAGCTGAAGTATTTCTGGCCAGGCAGGAATTTACCTAGTTCACATCAATGTAAATGGAAATATGTGCCTGAATACACCAGGCCACTGGAAAATTTTGCCCTGATTCTTACCTAGTTTTAGACTGTAAGTTCTTGATTATGGTTGGAAAAATACAGAGTGAACAAATTATTCTAACACAGAGTCCTTGGCCTCATATAGAGACATGAAGATCTCATACGTATTTCTTCATCTGTCATCTATTTCTTTTCCTCTCCTTCCCCACAACTCCTTCCTCCCTCCCTCTAAATTTTTAAATATACCTGCTTTCTTCATAGTCTGGGCTAGCTAGGAGACTCTTAAAACAATAAGAAAGAGAAATCTGATAGTGCCTTGAGTGAATGACTTTTTTCCTGAAATGGAAGTGGATTTCTAAGTGGGTTTTGAGATCAATATTGTATTTATTTATTCGGTTCTGTCTTTGGTTGGGTGTAATGTTATAGTCCTTGGCACTTAGACCATTTGTTAAGAAGGCTGTTGAAGATGTTACAGTGGGATTTATTATGCACTTCTGCAGATTTATTTCCTGTTAGATAATTTGGTGGATGTTTCATGTACTGCATCCTGGATAAAAATATTAAAGGACACCATGCCTGTAAAATTGCACGGAGTCTTTATTCGTAGAATAATTTACAGAGACATTGCAGCTGCAGTTGGCAACATCACCCTGCATGTCCTCACTGACTTCCCAACACCTTTTCAGAACTGTCCTCCCAGCTGTTTCCTCCACATTTCATGCATTGACCATTCACCCCTTCCTCCTCTATGCACAATTTATCGGTTTCCTGGGGACAAGAGAAAGCACTGCTTATCTCACTGCCCGAGGTTGTGAGTGATATGGACTAGTAACAAATAGTAAATGGGAAACAGTGGCAGTAATTAAAGGCAAAGGGCCAGACGGAGTCAGCTATAGCCCTTGCTCACCCCAGCATGAATTGAAAATTGCACAGAAACACCACAAGCTTATGGCAATGGAAAAAAAGCAGATGAAGCAGCAACACTTCTTTTAGTTGGACTTACTCCTTCCCCTACTCCCTCTGTCCCCTCTCCCATCCTCCTTTCTGAGGGCATGTGGCAGCTGGAGCTGAAAGCGACACAGCTGTGTCTGCCAGCTCTCAGCTGGCAGGATGATGGGAAAAGGTAAAAAGGTGACACCCAGTCGGTGGAAAGTCACCTTGCTCTGCTTACACGTGAACTTTAGGTCTTGAAGCTGCACCATCTCCTCCTTGTCACCTCAACACCAATCCTGACCAATTATCAGCAGTGTTAACAACAGAGGGCCCAACAGGGTCAGCACCACAGCTGAGAGAAGGAGCAAGTCTGACACAGGCTAGAAGTACATTCAGGGCAAAAAGAGGGAATGAGTTACTGTACAGGATGAATGTGGTTCTCCAGAACCTGAGTGGAAATAGCAATACAGTCAGTTCTTTGGTGTTCCTCTGCCTGACAAAGGAAGAGTAAGGGTATAGGTGAGAAGCTCCTCTTATGGGCTTCTGGCAGTATATTCTTGCTTTGCCACCTCTGAATGACCACAAAGGGCGTAAAGCAGAGGGATCCCAACTCTGTGAGCAACTGCTCTGCAGGGGAACTCTCCCATAACCCTGCTCTGCGTCTTCCCTGTGTCCATGGGACTTTCTTCCTTTCATTTGGCAACACAAAGGAGAGAAAAAATGTCCAGATGACTTAGAATTGTTCTCCACTCTGTGTTTGCTACAAAGATATCACTGGAGGTTTTTGAGCAAGCCCTAATTAGCTTCAAAATGCATCCCATTTCTTTTCTTATAGGATTTCAGCACAGCATAGAGCCTTAAGCCAGATTTGAATGATCAAGCAGTGCCCACAGGAGCAGTCTTTGCACCATGGCACAGCACTCAGGGAGGGCTTCTCTGCAGGGCCCAGGCTGGCAGACAGATCCTCTACCAATATCAAACTCCTTGGAGACCATTGAGTTTTATACTTCAGTGATGCCCTGATAGCAGACTTTCAAATAACTGTGGTGTAATGGACTACGCTTTTAAAATTGAAACCCAAACCTGACTCTTCTAGATATAAACACAGCCAGGGTTTTTCAGTGATGTCTAGTTTTTTCTCACAGAGATGGAGAATGTGCTTTAACTGAGGGAAGAGATTAATGGAGAAGAGGCACGTGCCTGATGCAACCTATGAATTCCCACTGAGGGAGAGCGGTGCGTCCAAGGAACATGCTGGTGCTGGGAAGATCCCACCGTCTGCGGAGATACCACACCCCTGCCAGGTCCTTCTTTATGAACAAATGGCAAGCTGCCCTCAGCAAGACGGTCTGGACTCATTTCACAAGCCAGCTAGCAGAGGCCTGAGAACCCACAGCTGCAGACAGCAGGCCATGTGAAGGGAAACTAGGCTGTTCAAGCAGTTAGAGGAGGCAGCAGTGTCCGCAGGGCAAATCTGTAGTGACTCTGAAGGAAAAGCTGATGGTGATCCCTTAGGTCAGTCCTATTCCTAGGCTATTTGCCTCCACGGGTACAACCTGCCTAAATCTGGCAGAGCATCAGGAGAAACATCTTGTCTTCACAACTCTTATCTCTCTTCTCCTCATAACTATCTGATCGCTGCAGCATGCAAGCCCTGTTGCTAAAGGGTTACATCTTGTTTTTCCTGCACATCCCAACTCCTGCTCAAGTCTTTCTGAGCTCCCAATATTGCTTCATTGCAGCAAGCATCATCCTGGCCAGCGCAGACCTACTGCTGCTCCCCACAGGAACAGTGTTTGGCATGGTCTGCCCCTGCACTTCTTTCATCAGAGTGCAAATTTCTTTCCACTTTCACCCAGTAATTCTTCAGACTTTCTCCCCCTCTCCACAGTGTGATTCTTTTCTTTTTCCTGGCACACATAGGGCAAGATAGGCACACAATAGATAAAGCAAAAGCTAATTGCAAGGCATGTTAAACACAAGAGATGTGCTGGGAATCTATAGATCAATAGCAATGGGCATCCTTATGTGCTCTGCGTGGCTAAGCACCTCTGATGACAGGCTGGACTGGGAATACATTGCAGAGACAATAATGGATTACTAGTTACAACCCCCAAACTAACTAAACAAAGGAGACAGACTTCTGGGTCTGTTCATTATTCTTATAATCCTAAATTAACAAAAACTCGGGGTTGTGGTGGGGATAAGACACTCTCTCAATGCCCCCTCCTACCTCCCTGTTACAGTTTTGGATTAGTGCACTGAGCTGCCTAGGGTGGTTTGGCCAGGGCCCAGGCTCCAAATTCACTCATCCCTGACAACTGCTGAAGTCTGCACTGCAGCAGCTGGGAAAACTTGGAGGTAGGCTGGCAGCCTGCCTGGAGACCAGAGGCAATTTCTATGTCTATATCCTACTCCTATAAGAGTTGGGGGCTCTGCTGCCTTCTGTCCTTCACCACTGCCTTGTGCCCACAGCGACGGAGATAAGAAGGACTGATGGAAAAAAACAGGCAACACAAAGGACACCAGAAAGTCCCCATGGAGAGTGGTAAGATGTCTGCACCCTGTAGTTCCAGCCCTACAGTACTGTCCAACAGTACATGGACATGGGAGGACACAGACTGAACAGCCCCTCAGTATTGTCTCAAGAGGAAATTGGGAAAACAAGAAGGAAAAAAGAATCTTACAGGAAAAGCACAGTGTGTGCAAGCGTGTGTCTGTGCTGTAGCTGTGGATAAAAAAGCGGCAGCTACTCCTAAAGACAATCCAGTTTTTGCATTCAGATATTGTAGGATCACCTACATCACTCAAAGGTATTGCCTTTTAAAACCCTACACTCTTCTACAAAGTTGGCAAAGGTTTTTTTATTATATTTGCTCTCTACACTCAGCAACAGAGTTTTCAGGGAAAACAGAGTTTTCAGGGAAAACAGAGTTTTCAGGTAGGAAATGGCAGCTAGAAGGAGGAGGTGAAAAGTCAATTTTTATGAGATTGCTTTCTTGAAGGATTCCTTATCTGACCATAATGATACATGGCATTGCCCAGCACCTCCCCAGCAAGAAGGTAGCTCAGTCTGCCTGGGGCTGACAGACCCAGTGCAGCCATTGCTCCTAGCCAGAGTTCCCAAGTCATTCACCATGGTCACTGCCACTTTGATTTGCAACTCTTCCCCATTTTGATTAAGACAGATCTTTTTGTGAGCTCAGACAGCCCATTCTTTGTCTTTACAGCGGCTTGAAATACACTTTAATGAGAGAAGAGATGGTTCTCCTCAAGGGGCTTCTGAGACCTTTTAAAAAGTTCCAGCTTGACAAACATTGAAAAGGGACTACTATCTGGTATGGTGACTTCCTTTTAATTGTCTAGTTCTGTTACTCTTGGTGTGATCTGTCTGTTAATTGATGCACCAATAATGATGAAGGTTTCTGTCATACTGAGTCCCAACAAGCCAGACACGAAAATAATGCCCTAAAAAAATCTTTTTAGATCTATACACAGTGCCCTTTGCATTAAAGCAAAAGGCAAGCACTTTGAGTGTGCTTGTAAGATAAATGTTGGGGAAAACAGACGGATGATACAGAAGCTGAATATAATGAGCCAGGCTTCACTACTCCAGTTTATTGGTAAATGTAGGTGCTGTGCATCTCCAACACCTTGAGCACCTAGCATTCTCACAGATCATGTTAGGAGCTTAAATTAACTCAGAGCAGTAATGTAAATATATCTCTGTGATAGTAAAGACACCATAACCATCTTGGAAAAGTTGCTTTTATAATCTGACAGCATATTGACTAATTGGGAAGCAGAACTTGTTAATAACAAAGGGGTTTGTTCTTATTACACAGCTTACATATTTGTTCTCATAGGCCCATTATTGACATATTCTTTAACAAAAAAATCACAAAGTTAATCTACTTTCACAGCAAAACTGTTGTGAAACACAGATATCTTATTCTACACAAGGGCTAAAACTGGAGTGGAAGCAGGTTCCAGTCTCTCCTGTAGACCCTGTTTTATCCTTCTCTGTTCAATGGTGGTGCCTGCTAGGCCTCCACAGTATTGGGGCTTCATAAAACAGGTTTTTCCCCTGGGAGAAGGGACTAAGGTCTCCCTTTCCCTGCAGGTGGGCCACCATACATCACAGTCTCCAACACATGACGAAAGACAATAGCCATTCTAGCAGATAGGTAGGTCAAACTCAAGACAAAATAGGTCCATAGGGAACCTGAGACATAAGGCAGATTAAGTAACTTCTCTGGATGCATCACATAGGAACCCACACTGTACATGGTACAGCAAAATATTTGAGGGAAGTTTGTTCCTTGTCTTCCCTACATTAGTGTGTATATGTATTTCCAGGCCAGGTTTTTCTGAGAGTAGATATATTCCAATGATCTTTGCTAATAGCAGTTTTTTCATTAAGGAACTTAATCAGGAAATCCAAGATGTCCAGCCAAAGCACTTTTCCCCCTTCTCTGCAGAGGTTATAATGCACATAGGTAAGAAAGCTAATTCTTCAGACTTTGTTTTCTCCTCTCCTGCCACATGGCACAGCTTTTACTTGTTATGCCAAGACATGATATCTTCATGGCACCCCCCAAGTAGTCCTTTCCTCCCACAGGAATTGGAGCTTCAGCCAGGCCTTAGTCGCGGCCATGGAGATGTGCACTGACCATCCCTCTGGAGGACCACAGTCACTCTTTCTGGCTTATTTCACAAGGGAACATCTTCCTCATTTCTTTCTCTTCATATGCAAGTTGGCAGCACTTAACCAGAAAAGACAGATTTTATGTAGCTCCCTTTACTATTTGCAGTCACGTCACTCCTGGCTATAATGTCAAGGACAACACCCTATGGAAGCAGCAGACAGCCAATGCTTCTGAAAACAAGGGGACTCATTTCTTTAGACATGAGTTTCATTTTCCAGTCATAACACCTAAGGGTCACACAAGGGAGCAGCAAGACCTCATCAGCACTTGGGAGAAGCCTAAATGAAAAGGGCAGCCATAACGCTTATCCAGGAACAAGGAGATGAGGAAGAGAAGAAGGTAATTCAGAAATTTCCTTTGCTAATATAATGCTAAAACAAAAAATAATCTCCATGAGCGTACTGTACCGGGGGCTTCTATCTGACAAGGCAAATGAAATATGAGAAGCTTCAAAGCAGGATGGCAAGCTTTACTGAGAGGAAATGAGCGGAGTGTATATCTGGCTGTCACCAGCAGAGGAAGAAGGTGCCAAGCCCATATCTGCTCCCAGCACAAGGAGACGATGAGCTGCCCTGAATGACAATAACTCTCAACAGAGAAGGATTCAAAGTGCCTGGGAAGTGATAAAAAAGCAGCCAAGCATTTCATTATCCTAAGTGCATCCCCTCATTATATTTTCTTTTAAAAACATCTTTTGACCAATTTTAATGCAGATGAGAAGTTGTTGGATTGACAGCCCTGGAGACTAAAGACCTTCCTCATTATCTGTACTGTAGACAAGAGCAATAAAGCATCCCTCAAGCTCTCTCTGCTCTGGCAATGTGTCTTCTGGCCAGCTGGATATGGAATGAAGGGAAGGGAGCTCTTAACACATGCTCAGTTCTTCATCCCTGTGTGGGGCTAGCTGTTAGCCAGCTCGGATTGCATCCTGTAAGGAATGTATGAAGGACATTATTTTAATTTGATAATACAATAATATAAATCCTCCATCAACCTGCAGTGCGTGGTGGCCTCTATTTCACAAGCACAGTGCCAAGAGGATAAGCCCTATATAAGCCGACATCTCAAAATGAGCTGGATTCTTATCATCACACTGTGAGCATTTTAGAGGGAAAACCAGGTCCCTGCTCTGCCCAGGGGTAACATATTGCCAAGCAGATGGTGGGTGACTTCTTGACTCTGAACAGGGCAGGATCCACTAGAGAGGAGCTGACGGTATGTAAAGCTGAGATTTTTCCCTTTATGGAAACAGAAGTTTTCCCTTTGCCTTACCCTCCTCTAGCCACTGATGAGTCTTGAACTTGTGTGGAAATGAGAGACCGTTTGCCCATTTTCTTTCAGCAGGGGAATCCAGCAAGAGCTGGGAAATGGTGCTTGGTACCAAGACAAGCTCATATCTTATATCACATCAGCCCCGACCAAAGACTTCACACCACAGGACAAAGCAGCAGCTCCCAGCTCTAGGTGAGTTAGGAACCATATTCCTGTGAACCATGCTTCTGTCTCTCATCAAGGGCTGAAAAAGGTCCTTCCTTCCTTCCTTCTCTCTCCCTTTTTCTTTTCTTCTCTCTTTCTTTCTCTCTCTTTCTCTCTTTCTCTCTTTCTCTCTTTCTCTCTTCCTTTCTTCCTTTCTACAATACTAAGACCTTCATACTCAAGTTGGAATAATCAGGGAGCTGACTTCAATGAGTCTTCCCCTACACTATTTTTGAAGGACTTATTTGGGGAGGGGAGAGGAGAGCAGAGCAGAGCAGAGCAGAGCGGAACAGAGGGAGCTTAGACTCACTAAGTCACCATTTTCTGTGGCAGTAATGGTTATTATTATTATATCTGTTGCCATAGACATTATTAATACTGTAATAATAATAGTTACTATTATAGTTAATGTAATAGTATTAGAGTAATACTATTATAGGGTGTAGTAGTATTATAGTAATAATTAACATTATAGTAGAAGTAGCTGCTGCGGTCTTAGCCAGCTTTGTTCTTCATAGCTGTATCTGCACCTGTATATTCAAAGGCAATCCCTAGCTCAAAAAGTAAGCTACTTTAAAATTAATAAAGAATGGTTGAATAGGCATAAAACACGATCTACTCTCTCACCACATGATGAATAGGAAAAAACCCTTGCTGTGAGTGCAAGATGGAGACAGTGATGTAAATCAGATAAGAAGATGCTCTTCATGTCACTTCCCCTCTAAGTGCTGTACAAACACCTGGTCTTCTTGTGTAACTTACTTCAACATGAGTTGGAAACCCTGCTCTTCATTTACAGGCTTTGATCTCATTGGAACAGCACAATTCCTTCTTCCCCTGCATGAGTTTCATCTTGCCTGCTTTGAGCCTCTTTCTACAAGTCCCAGGAGATCTGATGCATTTTTACTTCTTGCCTCCAAGAGGGTTGAGCAAAGGATCAGCTGGGAATTTTCCCTGGGAATAGTTTTTCAACAGAAAGTATGGTTTCCACCAAACAGATTGATTTTTCAGATCATCATTATTTTTGTTGTCATATACAACATTTTTATGAATAAAATACGTTTCCCCCGACCAGAAGATACTTCAGAGTTTATACGAAATGTTTTGTCCCCTTTCATTCAGAGCTAAAGTACCTTCTGTCTATCATCCCAGTTACCTCTTTGCTTTCTCTCCTTTGCTGGCTCATCCAGGTGGCAACTGTAGTGTATTTAATGCTGTTCAGCTGACAGCCAGGTGCAGACAGAGAGCTGAGCAGTTCCAGCTTTCTTCATGCTAAATGTACAAGGCGGGCTCCTCTGCAATAGCACAAGGTTAGAGGCAAGTGTTGCTGCAGAACATCATTTTGGTGTGCTTATTCTCAAACTCCTCTTTTCCATCTCAAGCACGTGAACAACTGCTTTGAAGTGTTGTAGGTTAGTTTAAGATCTAATATTCTGGAGTATGCATATCTGCTATGGGTCACCAAGTCTTACATACATAATGAATTCCTGGGGAAGCTGTTTTAATGCCGGGATCCATGACTAGGAGGTCCTGAGCCCAACAACAGGGCTTCCAGAAATGGGAAGGCAGAGGCTTGGCTCCTGCCTTGCCCCTGGCCTGGAGCACCAGAGGAAGCTCAAGTTCCCATGGCTGTCAGGTGCTGCTGGGAGCACTGAGATGCACAGCTCCCTCCCCCATCACACTTTGGGCTTTACATCTTAAACAGAACGGAGGTGAGGAAGATCATTTTTTTTATTTGACTAGTTAAGTGATGTTGGACCCCGTTAATGATATGAGAAGGGGAGCATAGCCAGGGTTTAAAAGATTGTGGCAGGAACCAAGGAACCTGTATGAACTCAGAAGTTTAGCTTTGACACTGAGTCTCTGTAATTTGTGCTTACCACATTTTTCTTTATGTCATCAAAGCTATATGTGATTCCTTCCATATGCAGAAAATGTGTAATTATTCTCTTTGGGAGAAAACACAGATGGGATCTCAACATCTTTTTCATAGTGTTGGTACTCCTTTGTCTCAGTAAACCAGGTTTCTCTTCTTTTTAATCTGCTTTAAATCTAGCTTTCAAGCAGCATATATTAGAGCAAGTTGTCTACGTAGCATCCAGAAGCTACATAATTGTTGTTATGTTCAGCAAAAACCACTCAAAAAGTGATGTTCTGAAGGAAAAGTTTCTCTGACAAATTCTTTTTACATCTTCAAGAACTTGTAAAAGGAGCTGCTTTCAAGGTGGCCAATGTTTCCACAAAAAAAAAATATTAGGGGTTTTTAGGATGATTAGGTTTTATTTCTCTTACTCCCTAGCCACAAGTTATTACCAAATTTCAAAACTTCTGCCCAATGTGTTTTGTGCCTTTACAGGGGGACAGAGGGTATTTTAATTTTGACTGTCCTGTACTTTTGTACAAATCTGGCCTCCCAGTTACCCTTTTTCACAGACAAATGCCTCCTCATTAGTTTTTCAGACCACATATACATTGTACACCATGCTATATATAAGCATTTGATAAGATTGCAAGAAAGATGCTATTTTCTGATGTGGAAGTGCTTATCTCCCTTGCTAGTTGTCATGGCATTTTTAAAAGTTCTAACAAAACATTTGGCTTCCCTATAAGATCTCAGAGGGCTGGGACAAGATAAAACAGGTAACATTTCATTAACCTGCTGAAATATTACTGAATTCTATGGATGCACTAGCATGTTACCAGACATTAATTATTTGCGTAAAGGAAAAATGAAGTAAAAGGTCTTCATGGGATCACTGTTATTAACCTATGACGAATAATAACCTGTGTAAGTTCTGGTCATGCTGACTGGGTTCCTGAGTTCCACCTGGAGCCTCTGAGTCTGAGGGTTGTATCCTGAGAGGCAGAATAAGCCTTGCATCATTCAAACAGGTGAAGTTTAGCTAGGGAATGGCAATTTAACACTCATCCTGGAGTGAGCCTCCCAGGAAGCTCTGAAAGTTGTAGTCCTAGTTAGCATCTCATTATCCAGCATCTTGATTTATCCATTTTGCTTTGTGATGGCCTTAATACCAGCCCTGACAGGAGGCACTTTGGGAGGGCTATTTAAAACTTCCTGGGGATTTATGTCCAGGCACTGAGTCGGATCCTCAGCTGGTTTGCTATGGTTGGCTCAGCACTGGCAGAAGCTGACTTGCTCACACACCAAAGATGCTGCTCCTATGAACGTTGTAGCAAATCCAGATGTGATTTCTGCCTGTCATTTGAAATTCTGTGGCTTCATTTCATCTTTTTTATCTCTTCTAGGCACCCCTTGCCCTTTCTGAGTCATGTCCTTCAGAAGCCCCCTTCATTCTCATTTACTCACTCCATTAACTTGTAGTCATAATTTTCTTTTCTAAACATCTATAAGCAGCTTGTGCTAAGGCAGAGTCCAAGCTGCTTTCTTTGCTATCTGCCCAATTCTATGGGCTCAGTCTTTGGGATTTATGGCATTTTGTGTGTTTGTAGTGGCAGATGCCAAGTGAGCCCTTTCATTTACTGCAATGAAAGCATCATTTTAAACTTCTCCTCTGAACTAAGTGCACATTTTCAACTCAGTGCTTGTTTCAAGACATCCTGTGCTTGATAGCTCTGTTTGTAGCCTTTCTCAGTCCAAGGTCTACTTTTGCAAACTGGTTTTTTTTTTGTGGATTATGTATGAACAGGACACAGAAACAAATCTTCTGGGTCAGCTACCAGTATATCCCTGAGATATATTTTTTTCCTCTCTCCCAATTAAATGGAAACATTTCTGGTTCATTTATCAGCTGTTGTAAATCAACATCATTGAAGTTAGCAGGGCTGTACTGATTTATGTTCACTGGGAATTTGGCACATACACCGAGCCTAGTAGCTTCTCCATCAAATGCTCTTTTGTTGTAACTCATTGTAGCTGTGCCTTTATAATGGTAGAATATTTGGACCTATTATTGCTCTAACAACAGAACAACATCATCTTTTTTTCTCTGCTCTCTTCCTAGGGTCATGGTTTAGTTCAGTATAAAACATCAGTGTCAAATAATCTCACACTTCAGTCTGACTGCTTTTCATGTCATCTTAGCAATTGTATAACTCATCTTACATGTTGCAAAATTATGGAAAATAAGGTGTCCAAGGCCAGAGTCTCCTAGATTCCTCCTCCTTGCCATGTCCCTCTGGTGCAAATACCAGAGAATTTGGCTGCCACAAGAAAACATTCTTCTCCCTGTGTACATGGAGTTTGTACTGTGGCTGATCTGTCTGATCTCAACATTGAGTGCACTGGTGAATCACAAAGATTTAGGGCTACAGTCAATAGTTCATACTGCCTTCAAAGCATGAGATGTCCTTCTAGCTCCTTGCTCCAGGGACATTTTGGCCAAGTCCTGTCTCGTTACTGGGGCATATGCGTGCTTCTCTTCAGGATGAGCACATGGTCTGATAAAGTGAAAATTTGAATTCAAGACCTACAGGAGGAAAGTCTTGGATGGGAAAGGAGCAGTCTTTAATATAATTCACTTCTTGGCAGTAGAGTTGCCTGTCTTTGCCCATGACATACAGACAAAATCCTGCTGTTCTGACTCACGCCTGTGATTCTACTGCTTTACGACAGTATAATTCCAATCTGATTCCTTTTTCACCTGCTTTTCTGACATTACTTGCAAAAAATGCTACAATTTTTTTCCCCATCTCACTTCAGCCTAATCTTTCTGTATTATCTCTTTCCACATGTACTGTCGTTTTTCCTTGTGAGAAATAGCAACTAAAATAGTTCTCTACTTCTTCTTTGCTATTTAGTAGACAGCTAGGCTGTTACCTTGGGGTATTTCTTTCTTAGGGGACAGAAAGCAGTCATTTATTGACTTACTCATCCAAGCTGTTCAAAAGTTTGGTCACCCAACCCGCTCTCCAGTCTGACTTTTAGCTGAGTTTATAGCAAGCAATGCCTCTGATTCCAATGCCTCTGACTCCCCAAGGATTTCTGTTAAGTTTTTCATAAGGACCTCACCTTCTACCTCTTGCCTGCTGGACTTTATTGTCATCTGACTGAATGAAAAGACACTGAGAGATAACTTCTGCTATGAATTTCCTAGGGCTGACCCTGGTATTTTTAAGACCACTCGAAACCACATGCATCTTCCCAGACCATATTCCAGCCCTGAGATATGTAACTATTACACATATAGACCAAAAATACATTCTCTGAGCTAAAAAGTTTTCAAAATCAGTGCAAGACATGCAAGAGAAATAAACGAGAAGAATAGAGAGAAGTGGACCAGATTCAAAATTGCTACAGGCAGCAGCAAGGCTTGGAAAACATCTTTGGATTTGAATCTTTTCTAGGTTTAAGAGCCAAGGGAAACATGCAGGAGCTCTATGAGGGAGAGACAAAAAAAAAAAGAAGCATAGCTGTGGAGGGTTATCACTTCTCACACATGTGGGGGGCAGAGGGCAAAATCCTGAAGGCATTCAGTGGATTACTTAAAAGACAGGCACTGAGAGCTGATGCTTTATGCCACCTGGATTTATAGGAATTTTTATGTTGTACTTCTTCTGCACATGGTAGCTTCCACTAGCAGGAGGCTGATGGTCATTTTTCCCCATCACTTCTGCCAGTTGTATGCCTTTTGCTCTGCTCTGGAAGGCAGGTGCAAATGTCACTTCAGATTAAAGGTCTGGAATGACATTTTTTCTACCTGCTGTATGTTCTTAGCTATCGTATTTACTTTGTTTGAACTGCTAAGATTGCACAGTGAGAAGCCACAGAGAGTGCTGATGTTGCCTGAGTTGTGGTACAGTAGTGCTCTCTAACAGACAAGATCTACTGCCAGAGCAGGCTAGTCAGCTCTGCTTAGAGATTAGTTTGGGCATCTGTTGCTAATTTTGCAGGGCCACAGTGATCCTTCATTCCTGGTCCATGTGCAAACTAAGGATCTGCGTTGCAGGTTTTTTTTAATTAACTTCCAGAGGGGCTTCTCACTGAGATGCAGATTATGAGCTAACATACTGACAAGGAATGGAGGAGGTGCATGCTCACCTCCAGTGGCAGGCTGCATTGAGCACTGTGCCCCTGAGCCTGAGAAATCAGGAAAGATTTTCACTTTATTTATCCCTTGCACAGATGATCTTGCAAACAAGGTAAAGCTTGCCAACAATTACTCTACCCCAGTGTTATCAAAAGTGCCAGAATCTGAGCAGGTACTGGGTGGAAGAACTACTTTGAGTTTTCTTGTGTAGCATCTTTTGTGGGCACTGCTGGCTATCCATCAGGACAGAGTACAAGGCTACATGGACTGAGTTCTTACCGCTCTAAGCCTCTTCAAAATGACCTCCTTTCCTTAGGGAATTAAGCTGCAGAGCATTTGGAGAGAATTAAAAATGACATCCAGCCATCTTACTTAGGAAGGATATGCTGGTTTTGTGTGTTCAGGGACGCCGTGACGGAGGAACTTGTGCAGACCAGCAGGCAGGAGGTGGCTGGGCAGTCTGTCTGCTGCCAAATTACAGGCACACCTACCTGTAAGGGTCTCCCCAAACAAAGCAAAACACCTGAAGCAAATCAGTCCAGAAACTGACCAGAACTATGCCAGGGCAGCCTGGACCTCTTGCACTGAGTGATAACCCAGGAAGAGTGTGTGCATTTGTGATGGGGTAGCTCCTCTGAAGGCTGCTCGAGCTCTTCACTGCAGCTCAGTTTTTCTGGGATGAAAGAGGCAGCTTTGGGGACACAGACAGGCTCTTCTGACCCTGCTTGTGCCCACAGCAGCTTAGGCTGACAAATCAGAGACCATTTCCCACCAGACCCCCTCCTAGTCACCAGATACCTGACAGCTCTGGCTGACCCACATACCCCTCTGGGACCTGTGTTTCCTTGTGACACTGCAAGGCTGAGGTGAGTGGAACAGGTGCAGGCCAGGATGAGCTAACAGAGCCCCCAAAGCAATTCAGCTATGGAATAGATGTCATTCAACTTGTAAGAAGTAGACAGATGATTTCTTGACCTGACAGAGGAAGGATCCAGGATCTAGGACCACTGTTGTCCTGCTCCTAGCACTGTGCTGACAGCAGCAGAAATATGCAGACAGAATTTTGTCTCTGCAAAACCACCATTCTGACCTGAGGACTTTTCTTCTCCATCTTAGTTGATGGGTATTCCAGGACGGGCTCTGGGGGTGGGCTTCAGATTTCTTTAACCACCGGAGTGTGAGTCATGAGAAGGTCTGTGGTTATCCATGTACAGCCAAACTGGTAGGGAGATAGTGGCATTTCCAAAGAGAAGCTTACCCAAGCTGGGGCAAGCGGGATGAGATGTTCTCAGAAGGTGACTTTTTCTCTCTGTTGATTGTTGAGGACTCTCAGCATAGACTGAGTCCCTCACTGAAGCTACAAAAGATGAAACCCTAGCTCAGAACCAGTAGTTCCCACAAAGAAGGTGGAAAATATTTGTTCCTCAGTGTATTTCTAATTTCCTAAATTGCATACTTTCTTTGACAGAAGGAGATGTCAATCAAAGCTTTGTAGAAAAAGCAGAGATTCTTGCTGAACATTAGCCCTGTCATCACTGTTTGGCCTCCCATCAGCACCCCAGTGGACAGGACACTGGCTGCTCCATGGCTCTGCTTCCCTGCAACATGCCACTTGTCATCAGATGAACTTATTCCTCCAAAATTTTAATTAAGAGAAACTGAACCAGAAGGCAGACCTGAGTGAGACAAAGAGGATGAGAGAAAGTGAGGAAGGGGGGAAAGGAAAAATAGGAAAATAAGATACAAGAAGTGATAGAGGAGAGGATGCAGCACAACAGAATTTGGGGGATGTTTCATATTCTGGAGAAAGCATCAGCTCTTGCATTTTGGGGAAAAGACTTCTCACTCATGAAACAAGGCCAGGAGAAAGGAAGGCCTTCAGAAAGATAAGGGAATGTTTTTCAAATGTGTCCCAGAACATGAATAGCCCTGGGCTGCTGGTTAAACCCGAAGTGAGCAATCCCAGGCCTCTGTTCCTTCAATGCTTCTTCATTAGCAAGGCACTACATTTAAGTCTCTCCTTACAGGTGAGAGAATTAGAAATTGGCAATAAAGTATAAGTGAAATCAGAAATGACAAAACTTTTCTTGTAGCACAAGGTGAACTTGAACTCAGCCTTTGGGGATGTTCAAGAAAATTTTTGCATTTTTTAAACTGTTTGTGCAGTCCTAATCAAGACGACACTGCTGTGGCTGATGTCACAGTTTTAAATTATTCTCACACAACAGCACAAGCCTCCATTGCTTTTCTTGGGAAAAAATCATAATAGCAGTAGTTCTTACAATTATGTCCTCAGAGCATCTGGGACAGAGCAGGACCTTAACACATGCAAGCTGCTGCCTACTGTAACTTTTGCTCTTTTTTCATCAGGAAAGGAAATGCTAATTTAGAAAGGGCAAAAGTCTTCTAGGCTTACACAGAACTAGGTTTTATCAACGCATCTTTGAACTTCCATATGTTATGCTGGAGATTTAGTCCTGTCAGCTGAATAATTCTGATTCCTGGGGAAAATAAATCTTTCTTTTAATCTTCTGCCAGATTACTGCTACAAGTCTGTTTGTTTGGTTGGATTTTTTTGTTTTAATTTATGAGATAAGATAGAATTTAAATAGTAGAAATCAAAATTATATTGGTCTACCAAAACAGTTTGGAAGATATGACTACATTGTCTGAGACTCTGAGAAAACCTGATGTTCCTTACTAATAGAGTGATGCCAAAGAGGTGCCTTAAGACAGGTTTAAAACAGAGAAAAGAATGTTCTTCTGAAAGTGTGTGGTACAACTCTGGAACTCGTTGCCACGTGTCCAACACTTGAGGAGATTAGAGGTGCAAAGGGGCTGGAAAATGGAGAGTCGAGTGCACAGAAGGTTGATACCCCAAACAGCTATTAAACTTAATGTTCTGCATCCTCTGCATCTGCAGCACAGCAGATGAAGAGTAGATGAAGGTGTATCCTCAAGGCTAAAGAATTTATGCTTGCCCCTTTTTTGTCTTTCTTTTTTTCTTAATATTCACATTATTGATTTCTCCCAGCGACAAGATATGGGTTTCAATGGTCCTTTGGTCTGTGTTTGGACAGATATCCCTGTATTTTTTAAATTTTGCCTATGCCAGCAATACTCCTGTGAGCTCAACTAATATTACTTAAGGAGTTGATAAGGGATACCCAAAATAGTTATATAAGCAGATGTAACATGGGCAAAACCTTAAAGATTGCACTATATTCACAAGAAAAAGCCTTTTTCCTTGATGCTGTATTGACAAGAATAATGAGTTTGTTCTTTATGCAGTTTCAGGTAACAAACATCATTGTGAGACTTATGAGAGTAGCTGCAAATTAGAAGTGTAAACAAATCAAGTCCAAGATAATGGCTCCAGCTGATTTTTTAACTCCTGGATGCAAAGAAGGAAGAGTTTGTGAATGAGAGGTACATGTGGTTCTTCACACTTAGAAAACATGCATTAAATTTTAAAAGAACTGAGATAAAATTAATCAAGGTGTTTGGCTCTGTTATGAATTGCTTGAATGCAAACTTCATTACAAAGTGGAAATTTGAAGTATTTTGGTATATTTTCTGAGTGCTTTTAGGGGTTGCTGTTCGAAACCAACGTGGATCCTATAGGACATTCAAGAATTGTTTTTTCCCATTCTTTAAGTTGAAGAGGATGAGTTGAATTTTAGCTGTAAATGAATGAAAAGGGAACTTAGGTTTATGCATACATCAGTTTTGTGGATAATTTAACCCACTCAAGGTTAAGCTCATCAACAGACCCTTGGGAGTGCTTGCCTTTCCAGGCAATGGAGTTTAGTCACTGACACAAATGCCATGGGGGGCTCTGGATTTCCTGCTTGAGCCTGGGTGACCCACCACTGCCTTCACCTTACAACCTAATGAGGCAGGGAAAAGATCATTATTTGTTTTTCAGGCTCTGTGGTTTGCCTGAGACAGGGCATTCCTAAGCAGATATTTCCACATGGGAATATTTCCAATGTCATGAAAATTCATGCTCCTGGATATGCCACGAGAAACCAGAGAAAACATGAGGTTTACAGAATGAAGATTTCATGTCCCTGAGCTTAAATGATATAAGCTGTAGGTCATAGGCTAGGTCATAGGCTTTCTGCTGAAGCCCTGCCTAAGGGTGAGTTTCAGCCATTGCTACACAGGTATCATTAATCTGTTGAAAATCTGCCAGAAATGTTTCTCGGTAGTTGCTGAGTCTTGATTGTGAGGGTAAAGGGAGAGGATACCCTTTCTGACCTTTTCCATTTCTTGTTTCTACCATTTTGTGAACAAAATTGTTTATTTTGCTCTAGTAATTCAGGTAAAAAGGTATCTCTCTTGACTTTTTTGTAACGTCCTGAGCAATTAAGATCATTTATTTTCTCTCTTCTTCTCCTTAGAATTAAATCAGCTTGGTAAGATAACACCACAGGCCGGTGGTACCAAATGTGTAGCTTTTAATAGTAGATCTTGCAAGGAAAATATTCTGGTTTTATTGGATTTAGAAATAACTACCTTTAAAATAAAAGAATGCTTTAAACCTTGGCAGTTTGAAAGACAATGGCAAACAAATCAATAAGAAGGCATAGCTAGCATGCTGTTTCAGAACATCTTTTCTCGCAACAGACAATATAAAAGCAAATATTGATTTACCCTTGTTGGATTTTGATGGCTACTAGGACCTATCAAGGAACTATCAAAAGTTTGAAAGTCAAGCACAACACAAGTAGTAATTAGCTACTGAGTTAGAGAACACATATCATCTGCAAAACTGTAAGAGAAATAAAAAATAAAAGGAAGTCACACAAGGGAGAAGATGCATAGTCTGCTGTCCTCACTTTGGTCTGAAACATGCTTGACAGTCTCATGGAATCTCACATGAGCAATGCATCTCTGAAAACCAGCACAGTCACAGAGCAGAGGCACTGACCTGGCATCAGACACACCTTCTGCCTTGTAGGGACGGCATCTTTTGTGGCAGTGCAAAAACAAAGTCCTGACTGCTTCTTTCATACCCATTCTACCTTTAAGCAACCTGGCTCCCATGTTTGAGCACATGTGGAAATGTCCCAACCGGTAAATACATGAAGAAAGCAACACTTCCTTCTGAACATCCCTTTGTGGATACATCAGACACCGGGGTCTGGTCCCAAGCAGACTCTTGACTCCACAAGGGCCAAAAGTGCCAGACTTGGCTTCTCGTTAGGAATATCGCTGCAGTCACTTATTTTAGATGGAAGGTTTACTGCGTAAGACAGCGATAGGTGGCAGATGGCTGCACAGAAACTGTGAGACCTGTCTTAGACAGGGTTTCCCAGCCAAACTTCAGGATACTTCATCACATTGTCTGCAGCTAAATATCAGAGAGTGTTTCTCTGGCTTCCCTGAACAGTCATGCAGCTCCTCTCAGTAATGAGGAGTAACCAAAAACAGCTTTCAATACAGATCTGAACAAAATTAATTAATTACAAGCTTCCAGCTTCAAGGTTAACACTATTGGCATGCGTCTCTGAGTAAAGATGTATATTTAACTGCAAGTCATGAGTGTTGCCTAAATCATAATCAGAAAGAAAAAAAGACAGAATGAAAACCCTACACTAGAGTCTGCTTAGTGTTTGTCTTTGCATTTGTGTCTTAGGTTTTTTACATTCCAAGCTGTTACCAGCACAGCACAGCTAGCAAATTTTCTCAAAAGGTGAGGAAATTGGGCGTTAGCATGACTCCAGCTGGAGTCGTGACGAAGCTCTGAGGAAGACAGCTGGTCACAAGATGGAGATGGACACACTGGATGTGAACTAGTAGTTAGAAATCAGTGTAGCCCCATTCAAACTGGTGATATTTCGCCACTGAAGATTCAGCCAAACATTTTGCCAGGTAGTACTTATAACAACAGAGTTGGATCCATCGTAGGTATCAAGACCTGCTCTGTTTCTTGTGCATTTCCATAAGGTCTGCAGTTTGCCCCACAGACTGAACCCATCACCTCTTACCAAGTGGAGAATCACACTAAGCTTGTCTCAGTGGAGGCATTTCTGCATGGACTGCTAAAAGCAGAACAGATATTTATGACTGTTTTGGTTTTGGTTTGTTTTGGGTTTTTGATTGTCATAACAGTTAAATGAAGGGAATGAATTGTCTTTTTGCTGTAAAATAAAAAAACTGGCCAGAATTATGAACATACACAAACACGAAGAGGGACTTGGATGAAATGCTGCCTTCCTTTATGCAATGGGCAAGGGAGAGCTTAAGAGCCATCCCACAGGCAAGGCTGGCTCTGGAATGTGAAATCCTATCTCACTCACACTGCAACACTTCCCCTTGCCCTCCTGTTGCATTAGCAAAGGGAAATTAGTACAGCAGGTTGTGTCATAGTAGGTAGCTTTGGGTACAGCTCTGCAAGGGCAGGAGTTGACATCCAGCACTACTGGGGGATCTGAGAGATCCATGGTAGATGAATATTTTCTACCACCACAACCTTCTTGGGCTAACTCACGTCTTGACCATGAAGTGACTTACTTTCAACTCATGTTTGTGTCAAAAGATCAGCAGATCACTGAAAGCACCCAGCCATGGCGTCCTCTCTTCTCTCCAGCATGTACCTCATGCTGACAGGTTGACGCAATTCACTTGTCCCTGCTTTTGTCAAGCCCAACCACCACCTACACCCATCATCTCCCACACTGACTCAGACACAGTTTACAACTGTTTTGCTGTTCTAAAGTCCCTTCCCTGCCCCTGTGATTACCACTGCACTGTCAATCGTCCCCTGCTCTCCATCATGCTCTTCTACATATCTATGAAGTGCTACCACCACTTCCACCCTCTGACTCTTCCTTTCTCCCCTCCCCTCTTTCAACCAACCTAGAAGGAAGCCAACATGCCTCTGAAGGATGAGCTGTTGGTCCTCAGAAAAAACCTCACTGTTTTATTTTGTGTCATTTAAGGTAACAAAATCATACATGCCCCACATGGAACAGGGCTGAGACAAAAAAGAGACAGTGACAGCTGTAATGATGTTCCTACACTAAGTCAAAGTAATGCCAAAGTTCAGCACCTTCAAGCAATGAGGCTCAGAGATAATGGGTCATCTCTCATGCCTGCTGGCCCCACGGGACCCTGCATACTGACAGACTCCTTTGGCTCATAAACTTGCCACAATATGACATGATAATTGGGAAGGGAGCAGACACATGTCACACCGAATTAACCAAGTGGCTGTTATTTGTCCAACACGGCAGAACATTTTAAGGAAAATTTTCCTCATTCTTTGCAGTAATAGCTCAAGCACAGGAAGACATACAGATTGCTTTGGTCTTTAGTCACATTCTGCTGCTTTGGAGAAGCAGGGTACAGAGACCTGACAAATGGTTTTTCAACTATTTTAGTGGTCCTTCTGAAAGCATCAAGTGGTGGTGAAAAACCTCATATTCATACCTTGGTAACCTGAGGTCCTCTGGACAAAACGACTGCCCTTTAGGTGCTGGGAAAAACCCTTCTGTGGCTGAGGGGTCAAACTGCATTTCCCATCATAGATGGTTCATGATGTTTTTTCACTGCAGAAGGTTTCATCAAACCTTCCTTTTGGCCTTATCCAGAATTCTGGCTTGAACTTTTTGACTACCTACTTACTCCCATCCACAGCTCAGATAAAGTGTCACCCTTTGACCCCTGCCCTAAAACTCAGCAGTCATTTGCAGCCACTTGCCACGTTAATGCTAGAACCAATCATAACCAACTGTGAAAAAGTGGGAAGGGTCAAAACACAGTGTTTCTGCCTCACAAGCCCCAGGACGGTTCTTAGCCAGGAGGATGTCTGGGCAACAACCCTTTTGTCTGTGTATGGTTCTTGTGCAGGTTCTCCACATACCCATTAGGGGCTGGCATCAGCACGGTGGTATAGAGAGGCTTTGATGTGGTTCTGGGAAGGAATTTTAAGTTTGCAGCTGCCATCTACCCGGAGAAAAATACCCTCTGTTTCTTCCTGCTCAACAAACTGTTTGTTTCCCTGTTTCCCCCTGAAAACACTGCACCAAAATCATGTGAAAATTCAACAGCACAGCATGCTTCATGAGAGGTGCACTTTTGTGGACAAGTTTATTTGGAGATAAACCAAGAAGAACTGTTGCAAAAATATCCTTCACCAGCTCCCTCTGTGCCTGGAGGCCGGCTCTCACCCCAAGGGCAACTGAACAGACATGGCTGTCTGTCTTCCATGCCCCCATCAGAGCTACAATCCATGACAAAGGGAAAAAAGCTCCGTTCAAAAGATTTTGAATTGCCCAAATATATGTTTATGACTGGACCATCTCTCTGTATCCCCAGAGATTAGTAGGAACTCATTGGTGTGCTGTCTCTCACCTCTGAACTTGAGACTTTGTGCCTTTTGATGATGGTTTTTGGATTTGCAGTGGCCCCCGTGTGTTAATAACAACTCCCAGCTCCCGGGGTCGTTGAGTCTGAAGTTGTAGCAGAGGGGACAGCACGGGGGTGAGTGCATTGGGAAAGGCACAGCCCAGAGCCACGCACTTCTCCATGCAGCATTGCTGCTCACCATCCATAAATGTGACAGCAGGTAAGAGCTGAGACCTGTCAGCGAGGCTGGTCCTCCGCAGCTGCCAACAGCATAAATCCACTGCATCCTCTTTTGTCTCCATAGAAACTTCCCTGCTGTCTGCAAGAGGCCAGCAAAGAGCTTTATTTCTCTGTAGCTACCCCTTAGCATAACAGATACAGAAAAAGAGTGAGGAAATCAGCAGAACCTTCACGCAGCAGCATCTCATGACACTGCTGGTGAGGCAAAAGCAACTTTAGCCTGATATTTAAGCTGCGATTCTTTTCTACATCTCTTGGCTGCAAGTTTCAAATCCACTTAAGGGACTTGAAGACTCAGCTCCCATTAATTTTCAATGGAATGGGACCACCTAAGTCCTCCAGGCAGCTGAGGAGTTATAGCAATTGAAAAGCCAAGGCATGGGCTACAGGTCTTCTGAGGATAACATCCATCTTGAGATTTGTGGCATCTTGGGTGAAGCTGGAAATTGTAAGATACAGAGCCAAGCATCTAGAAGGAATGCAAAGGCTAAAAATGTACAAAAAATGATGGGGAAGAAAAGGTTTTTTTGAACTCTTTCCTGAACTTACATAAGCTCTGTCAAACTTAGGGTGGGAGGACAGGTCATTCTTCTTTTTAATCCAAGACAGTTCTCAAACATATAGCAAAAGTAATTATAATTTTTGCAAAGGCAAAGCTTTTCATCAGTAAATGGGTTTTTTTATTTAAGCACCCTGAAAAGCAAATATGGTATTAGAGTGTCTATTTCTTATGAAATGTTGGATGACATTCTTAGTGCACTGTCAGAATTGTTACTGAAATTATCAAGGATTTTTATTTCTTGGTTCTTTCATAATCCTTGCTAGACTATTTTTTAATTTTGTTAGATGCAACACAAAGACTCTCTACAATATGTTCTAAAAAAAATGCAGTGCACTCTAAACCTAAAAACAAATCCAAAACTCTTTAAAATGGAAGCAATTTGCATGTCTTCACATAACATATATTTCTCACTTATTAATTTCTGTCGCCAGCGTTCCCCAAGAAAAGTTTTCTGTATGTTTGGGAACAGTTTTTCATAATAATGTGAAATAAATTGTAGTGTCATTATAGAAAAACCGGAGTGCCATTTGTTCAGTTCACTCATTCTTACATTCCTAATGCACCCACTGCTGTGACATCTAGGATATGGGAGAGACTGGGCTGCACAGAACGGTCTGGGCTCAGCTTTTCTCTGTGGTCTGTCCCCGACATCACCTGCCTAAAGACTTACAACCTCTAAAAGACTTATAACCTGTGCAAGGGAGAGGAACATGAAAGGTGAGCTAACGAAGGAAGGAAGAAATATCCGCGCCCAACATGTGATGAGAGAGTTAGGGCAAAGAATATTTCATAGGGATATTAATATTTCCACTTACACTGTTCTGTGTGTGGCAGACAGATAACAGGGGGAGAAATACTTTACAAGAGACAGAAAGGTAAGACAGATTGGCCAGAATGGAAATAGTTTTAAAAATTTACTACTCCAAGATTTCAGTGGGTAACAAGGATTTACCATCCCTGTCAACCTCAGCTTCCTTCTGAGACCTGAGCATACAACATCACTCATCTCTAGGCAAACTGCTCCAGACAAAGAGTTAGGGTCTTTATATAGATATTGTTCTCAGAGGTAATTAAAACTTCTATCAGATCTCACTGAGGAGCAAAGAGGTATTGAAAGCAAATGGAGGAAAAATAATATTAAAAGAACCTCTTGCCTCATCTTCAATTAGCCATGCTGTCTCCAGCAGGTTAACTGCATGGCTCATTGCTGATGAATAACTACTGATGTAATGGACTCAAACTGGAGACACTGGGATCACTCATTTGGGGAGCGCTTCGTACCAAACCATTTGGCAGAACCTTTCCCAATAGATAAAAAGAGGGCAAGAGAGAAGTGGTCTCTCCCCAGACTGGGATCAGCTGCACACAACCTGAGTGCACTCATCCCACTCTCATAAACCTTTTCCTCATGAAAAAACACTGTAAAAAATTATAACTTATTTTGTTCTGTTTAAGAAAGCACAAGAGCAAGGACTGATCCTTCAATTAAGAAGAATATAAAAAAATTTATAGCCTTCTCCCTCATTCCACCTAAAATCCTCAGAAGGAGAGGGCTCAACAGGTTGGAAGTGCCACCATCGGTTCACTTTCACACCACATAAATTTACTGCACTTTTCAGCCTCTGAATCTGGGAGGCTGAATTCTGGTTTCAGTAACAGAAGAGAGAATCTGTTGAAGAAAAACTGAGCTTTGCTCCTCATTAACCTCACATATGTCTAGATATGTTCCATAGGTTCCATGATCTGTAGCTCAAGCCTGAGCCCCCCCGCACTGTCCCAGCCCCCAGGCAGTGTGATCTCTGCCAGCCCCCAGAAGTGACTCGGGCCTGAGTTCTCCACGCCCAGAGCAAGGAGGTAGGCAGGGTCCTGCAGAGCTCTTCCTGGAGACGGGAGTTTTATTGGAAACATCATGCAAGTTGCAGAAGGTTTAAAACATTTAAAACATTGTGAAAGAGACTAAGTCTTCCAGTGATAAATCCTGGGAGTCCTTGCAGAATCACACACATCCTTGGCACGCAAAAGAAGGATATGGGAGTCGGGTCCATTCCTTGCCCTCCTATACCATCTCCCCATCATAAAGGGGGATGAGGTCCTATGAAACAAACAAGAGGATGCAAAAGAGACATCAGTAGCACTATATTCTTCTCTTTATGAGAAGCACATTATTCCCCTTATGTATTCCCTTGATGTATTCCGTTCATATAAGGGAATTTGGAATAGAACCACAGCTATCACTGTGGGTCACTTAAAGTCTCCTGACTTCATTAAAGCCCTGTAGATGCTGAGAAAGATGGGAGTCAAACTTTTATTTTATTTATCCAGTTTGTACTCAACAGGGTGATGAGGACTTTTTAGCCTGGTTCTGTGCCTCTTTGTCTGCTGCAACACAAAGCTCTCTTCCTTCAGGAAACCCCAAGCCCAGGTTTGTTCTGCTGAGAGGAGATAAAAAGTCATCCGTTAGAGTGCCAGGTAAGTGCTATCCTTCCACACTCTACAGAAGAGAAAGAGCTGGTAACAAGCACCGTAGGGTGTCCAAAGGGCAATGAAGAGGGCATTAGCACACAGGATCATGGCAGCAATTGCTGCCTGAGAACTGCATGATACTCATCTTTATGGTTCCCTTAAGCCCTGGAGTGGAGAGACAGAGAAGCAGCAGGGTCAGAAGAATCCCTCAAAGCTCAGCCCTCAGCCTCATGAGCTCAGGAAAATAGGAACAGCAGGACTGAAGCACATAGGTGGGGTGTCTCTGTCTCCAGCCAGCATCAGTGATGTGCATGCACTGCTGTGGTACAGCCTTTTTGGTGCCTTTCCTGGCCATACAATTTAGCTCTCTCTATACACAGCTGTCTATAGAACTTTTACAGTTCCAGAAACAATAAGATTTCTTTAACATGTTTGCCCTGCTACTGTCTGGCACTTTTTATTCTGCAAGGAGCTAAGCCTTGATACCTCTGCTGAATTTTAAGAGGGAAATCTTTCTTGTTTCACCTGAGAGGAAAGGCTGTGACAGAAAGGCTGCAAGAAGGGAATGGGATCACTGTGAAAGAGAGGGAGTGGGAAAGGGATTGACTCATTTAAGTATTGAAGTGGGTTTTCTCATGTTCTTACCAGCAGTGGAGGACTTGTCTGCATTCTTAACATCCCAATGCTTCTTTCACCCAATACTCTAGGTACCAGCACATCCAGAGACCACTGTCCAATCTCCTAAAGCTGTTCTCATTTTCCTGCTGCTCTGTCCCTTGTTCTGCCCTGATTCCCAGCTCCCCAGAACCTGCCCCCCTAAGTGCAGGGTCTGAGAAGTGGAAGGAGCAGCAGATGCCAGCTGCAATTAGTCCATGCCATATTACCACCCAGTTCAGTAGACCTGACACAAACTTCTTATTGTATAAAGAAGTCAAAATTTCCAACAGCAGCTGCAAGTAATGCACCACTCTGCAACTATCTGTACTGCACCCTGGGGCCTCTTGGAGTAATATATTAAAGGAGTCCTTTTAGTCTGCCTCCTTTCATTGTCTGTATTAATATTACAGGGAGACACTGGAACAAAGCAAGTGCAAGAACAAGACTGAGGAAGGGAGTCTTTGAGGGAGAATTACTTTCTCAGCCTCCCCTATCCAGCTCTGGTCTAGGCAGCTCTCTGTCTTGATGTTTCCTTTCCAATTGGCTGCTCAGAACTGGCAGGCCATTTCAGTGAGAGATGTCATGTTGTTCCCTTGCTTTCCTGGAAGGAAGTTTCAGTGCAGAAGCCTTGGTTCAGCAGGTAACTTTTTGGCTGTCAGCAAGGAGTTACAGACCATCCTGGAATTTATGGAGCAAGAATGGCAGACTCTTTAATAGTCACAGGATGAATAGGAATGGAGTTTGGTGTGCTGCTTCCCCTCTTCCTGAATAAAATAATGTTAAAATGAAAACACAGGTTTTATCATGCAGATCCAGATCAGCCGTCACTTCCCTGACAGGGAAATATCCTAGCCCTCAGATATGGCTTGTACCATCCTGCCTAAGTAGCTCCCATGATCCTGCATCTCTGCTCTCTGCAAGACCCCAGGACCACACTTCACTCCTACCATGGTGATTACCCAAATCAGCTGCCCCACACAACCTCAAACCAGCCCCTATTCTCTGCCAGAGCCTGAGCCAGTGCCCACGGGCCTGGCACAGATGCCCTGCCCCAGCTGCTCCTTGTGGCCCTCGTGGATTACCCTCTGGACACCACGTGCACAAACACAGCTACCACAAACTGCCCTGGGACATCTATCCCACACACTCAAGGCTAGTGCTCCATCAACTCTCCTGTTTCCCCCCAGGAATCCATCTCAAACCATTGTCTAGGTCATGCTGAGGTCCTCACCAGACTCTCCGTTCTCCCTCAGCTCCTCAGCAGCACCACTGCCACCCACTGTGATGCTCAGGGACAACTGCTTGTCAGTCTGCAGCCCTTCCACACATCCACCATAGGAAACAACCCCTACTTCCCCAAAAATCCTCTTTTCCCACCACCAGGGCTATTTTATCATCTACCCAAATTATTAACTGTATCTGAGATCACCATGCTTATAACATGCCTAAAAAATGCAAGCAGCAAAATTTGTGGTTTCCCATATACACACACACAGAGAGCTCTCAGCAATAGTCCAGGTCAGAGCTCCCCAGGCCTTGGGACTCAGCTGCTGAATCCCCCCCACTGGAAACTGGGCTTGCAAACAGAGGGATGCATTAATCCTGATGTCACAATCACAAATGTTCAAGTGCTGACACCCTCCATCTGTTTTGCTTAAAGAACAGAGCTGTGGGTCGGGCTGCTTATTAGGTGCTAAAATTTTAATTGAAGCAGTTTTTGAAGAACACACTTTCCCAATGTAGTATAAATGTGCTTAGACACCTAAAAAATGCTGCATGCTCAGATTTAGAACCCATGTCAGGTATTGTTTGATTATTTATATGGTATTGTTCTTTTTAAGACAACAATATCTTATCGTTTGCTAGCTTCCTAGTTGGCTAGGAGGATACAGACCAACCTACAAGCACATTCACCAGCCTCTGAAACAGCAAAGAACCTCATATCTCTCCAGAGTGTTGAAACCTACATGCAAAAGTCACAATAGCATGAATACTTCAGGTTGCTTAACATTTCTAGTTTTTCTTTCATCTCTTGCTAGGTGCCTGTTTCTTGCCTAAACTGTAACTGTCTGGACATCACAATCTCCTTGGCAGATCCCAGCACCAGGCTGACAGGGACCACAACAGGGCTATGCACAGGTTGCTCCAGCTGGTAAAGTCACAGAATGACTGAAACCAAAGGAGGATGAAGGGAAGCAGTGGGCTTGGCAGGATCAGTTTATAAGTCCTTTCCTTCTATTTTTGTTTATTTTGATTTTGACATTTTTCTTTGTAACAGAGCAACAGATTGTAGCCTTTATTTTAATGTGGAATTATTTGGGGGTCTGTGTTTGGGTTTTAAAGTATATCTTTTTTAATTTAAATCTTCTTGCTCTGCTTTGTGGAACTTGTAAAATGAACATGTCCATCTCAAGGCTGTGATCAAGTCCTGGTCATAGGAAACTTTGGTCATGTTATCATCACTTTCTTTAAATGCCATTAAGGGATAAATGCTTAAGATTTAAACATTCATGACCACAGGTAAAGCTTAAGCTTTCAGCTGAAGGCTTCTGCTGAGCACCAATTCCCCTTAGAATCCTGTCTCTTCATCGCCATAACTAAGTTCTCAGTCAGGATCCAAAACCTTATGATAAAAAAACCCCTCCTTTAAATTACTTTCCCAAGGTTTTATGTGGATTTTGAAGTCACAATCATTTGCCACAGACACAGAAGCTAGCAACAGATCTTCCTTATTTCAAATAAAATGGGAGATCATTCAAAATAATGAATGCAAGCAGTAAAGTTTTAAAATACAGCAGTACAATACAGTACACATCAAAAGAATAGGCATTATTCAACACTAAAAATGCTAAAAAACATACCAAATAGGAGTAAATTTCACCTCAGTGTCTTTAAGGCCTGTTTTCCATATAATTTTCCATTTTCAGGGACAATCTCAGAGCTAAGAGTCCCAACCAGAAAGCTCCTTATGCTCTTTTTCCTATAATATTCCTAATGTTTCTGGGTCTTAAACACTGGAAACTATTATATATAACCTATGCCTTGTTAGTTATTTGTTTGGATTTTTTTCTTTCTAACTATAGCCCATTTTCTGTTTCCTGCCAGCTCCTACATTATTAAGGGGTTTTTTTTTCCTGGGTGATCTGAAGGTAGGATTTCCGTTCTCAGGCAGCCATGTGAGTGTTATTCCCAGTTTAACAGTGGGAGGAAATTTTCCCTTCTTCCCAAAGACCAAATTCCACCTCTGTGTGAAACATAAAGCCCAGAGTGGCCGAAGACTAGGTCTCATCAAACTCCCTTGGGAGTCCTGTTGAGCAAATTCACTCTTTTCTTGATATGAATCTTTTTTTTTTTCTTCTTTAGTAGGCAGAATAAGCAGATGTCCTCATGAAGTTCCATACCAGCTTGAGGAAGACCTTTGTGCCACTGAGGCCCCCTTAGGGGTTGTGTTGACCTGAGTTCTCTCTCCTGTTCCTGCCCAGAGAAAGCATCTCCTGCCCAAAAGAGCTTCCTTGGGCTTGCTTTGAGCAATAAGCAAGAGAGATGAACATCAGCTCAAGCATGACCAGTTTTGGCAGCTAATGTTAACTTGCAAAGACACCTGCAGAGATAAGGGAATTCAGAGTCGGGTATTAGGACCTTTTCAAAGACATTTAATTAGTCCAACAATGGTTGGGCTTTGCAAAGTGTTTCTTTTTGCATTGTGCCTGTTAGAAACCCTCAATCATTCATAGCATTATAATTTATGGTTACGATTTTGTGTCCCAGTGAATAATTAAAGCTGCATGAGCTCTGAAACTTTTATTACTAGGTTAACTCTTCGGGTTTTTTTTCCATGGCAGCTCTTTGAAATGCAAGCCACCGTTGCTGTTAGTGGTGACTCACCATCCTAGCCAGTGTTTTTGATCTTAAAAAAATATAGAAAATCAATTATTAAATGGAACACTTTTCTCTTCAAAAATAATTCCTTTTAACTGTTTCCTATGCAAAGCAAGCACAAAGCTTTTTATGGACAAGAATTGCATTCCCTGAATCTGCTGATATTGTTAAGCACCTGGGCTTAATGAATCTGAGCACAGGAACATTTAGACTGAGACTCAGTTAAAAACTGTACCAGGAAGCCCCTTCAGTCGATGGAATATTTTTTCAAGCCAATGAAAATGCCTGACCCTCCTAAGACTGAACCAAACAAAGCCATCAAAGTGGTGCTTGTAAGTTTTCATACCCACTTTAGCATATCTCTTTCTGCAGTGTTGGTAGCAAGAGAAACAAGAGGATTTGATGCTGAAGCGTGAGGAGGCATTTAGTATTCCTGCACTAGTGTGACACTTTTTGTTATAGAGCATTTGCCATGGTGTGCCACTTGTATAGTGTGCTAAATACCTGGCATAGCATGGCATGCATGCCACTAGTGAGACACCTCACACAGACAGGAAAACAGTGACAGTAGATAATTTTTTAAAATCCTCTAAACTAAAAATCCTATAAGCAGCCTTCTTTCTTCCTCCCATCCCTCTTCAGCTTAGTGTATTTGTCATTAAAGCTTTAATTGCATCCTTTCAGCATGTGATCCTCTTCTCTACCCCCTGCTTTAGGGCTCTTACTTGGATTAAGCAGAATTTCTGATGCTCATGATTGCTGTGAGATACATCAGGGCTGAACTGCACCCTGCAAGAAGCCACTGAAATCCATAACTGAAGATTGGATAGCTGTAAGGACTGGAAAATGGTAATTTCTTCTCCGGAGCAGTTATTTGAGTCAGACTCAGGGAAAGCTGACAGTAGAAAAATTATAGGCTTGTACCAGAATTTATGGTGGCTCCACTTGTTTCAGTGGATCTGTGCCAGCTTATGCTCCCCAGAAGTCAGGCTCCCTTGGCTTTGTCACACCAGGTGCCAGACTAAGGACCACACCAGCATTTAGCACCCCTCTTTCTAGGGGGGAGCAGGATGCCTGAGGATGGCCAGTGGGCATCTCTGCCAATGCTTTTCTCTGCCAGTGTCACCCAAACTAGCACATCGTATCACATGTCCCACACGTCAAGAACACCCAGAGGGACATCATGACCAGGGAGCAGCTGGCATGCACTTAGGTCTTGCCTTAATGAAGTTTCTGAGTCCATTTGAGCCCAAAGAGAGTTCAGGCTTTCCCCCTGCCTGGCCCAAGATGAGGAATTAATGAGACACTGAGGTCTCTGTGTCACCTAACCTCTTACTGGTGAGATCCATACAGGATCTATCTGCTCAGAGGCTCCAAAGGCTCAAATTTTCCACTTCATGAATGCTGGTGGGATTTTATTGTTATAAGGCAAGCAGCCAAGCATGTAAACCAGTGATGAGCTTTATTTGCAGTACAACAGAAAAAAAGGAAATGCCTTTTTAATCATGCTAATCCTTATCCATTTTATATCTTTGCTCAAGGACTGCTTGTAGTGTACTACAGATGGATCCTCCTCTGGGGAAGGGCTGAGGAGAGCCCACCCTGAGCACACAAAACACACAAGCTCCTCAAGTGCTCAAACCTGTAGAGGGAAAACAAACAGGACCACGACAGCTGAGGAGCCTGTGTGTATTTTTGGATTTCACTGAAGCGAAAACTCTCTGGGATATAGATTAAGATCTCTCACTTGTTGTTCCAGCTGTCTCAAAGTGGAGATGACAAAGTCTCTCATAAACAGACTGAAAGGTCATTTGATTTCACGGTTGCTTCGTTTGAGTACCTCTGTGTCCTCCACTGAAATGTTATTGCGTGCCTTCTTCAGAAATGCTCCTCAGTGGTTACCCATTAGGACACATTAGGGTACACAGAGCATTAGGGATCACAGGCCAGCATCTGTCCTTAATTATAGTGGCATAAATTTAGTAATTCCACGGACTGCAGCAGAGGCATTAATGGTTTACACAAACATAAATGAAAATAACATTTGGTCTTTGCAGTCTAGGTCATACATGGAGGTGTCTAACTCCTGAAAATGAAGAGTGTTAGAAACAATGAAAATATTGTTACCACAGTAAGAAGGAATAACATTTCTAAGTCACCAGCATGATATTCTCTTCCTTTCAGTACACTCACTGCTGATGCTGCAGGTTATCTGAGCATTTGTCAGCAGAATGTTTCCCCAACAGTCAAAAATCCTTTATCGGAATTTTGATAAAGATAGAATGATTGTGTCATTCTGATCGTAATTTCTATTCATTTATTTATTTATTTATTCACTATTAATATAAAGGTTAAAAGCTTCAATGCTCAAAGGTATTTTTGTTTTCTCCAGCCTGAACTGTTAATTGGCCTAAAATTCACTTCAGCATTTTGGTTTGTTTCTCATCAAGTTCTAACACCAATAGTCAGAAATATTAATACTTTCTATGAAAGAAACAGGGACTTTTTTCCTTTGCTTTATAGATAATGTGTTTATCTAAATATTGTTAGCCCAACAACTTTTCTTAGAAGTCAATCATATTTCTTTTCCTGACTAAAAAATACAATTAGACAGATAGGTAGTTTCACAAATTGCCCTTTTTAACACACTATTTTCCTCTTGTATTTTTTTACATATTGGTGAAGTGTGTGGGGGAAAGAAGGAAGAGGAGATGGTGTATTCATCTGAGTGAGAGGAAACACAGAAGGAGAGAAGAAACACCACCAAAGCCCGTAAGTCCAGCAGACTAGAAGAACCTGCCAGCAAAAAGATAAAGAACAAAGAAGAAAGGACTCAAAGCTCCTGGCTCACATCGCATGACTTCCCCTGGAAAAGTCCCCCTTTCCTCACTCACCACAAGCACCACTTTAGCAAGGTTCTCCTCCTGATTTAAGCACTGGAGATGCATGAGTAGCCATCAGTAGAAGAAGCTCCCGCGTAGTCTTATAGGTTTGAGATCGTTGTTGGATGAGACACCACCAAGGCATCCCCAGACACAGCAGAAAGCTCAAAGCATGGGGTAAAAGGTGAGAGAGCAGTGGGTCAGCTGGTGTTTACCTTATTCTGTGATGTTGGGTAGCTGTAATCATCCCTCAGGGGGACAATACCCATGTATTTCTGCTCTGCCTGCAGGGGAGAGCATGTCTCAGATGGAGAGCTCCAGTGCTGCAAGCACCCAAGGATGGTTTCAAGGACTGTATTTGGAGGGCTCAAATGCACTGGGGAAGAGGGCTGAGGTGCTGCTAAGTCAGTCTCCAAAGAGTCTTGTTCAGTCTCTAAAGAGCCTGAGTAACAGGGCTTCCAAGCTGACATTCAATTTAAAATCAATTTAGAACAAAAATTAGATGCATTATTCTGTCTGTGTGAATGGAAAAGATTTGAAGGTAGATGTCAGGCTGAAGACTTTCATTTGGGCACAAATAACATCAAGAATGGGAGGAAATCATGTCCAAAAAATTACAGCTTTGCAGCCACTAAACTATTCTAAATGCTGATCACTATGCTTTATTTGAGGAGTAAATTTTAAAGTATTTTATGACTTTCCCTTGAAAGGAAAGTCTTTTCTGACTGGGAAATATTGTTGTCTTGGATTTTAGTTACAATTGTGACTTTTGTGAGTCCTGGAAAAAACAAAACCCTTCTCTGTACTTACCAAAGAGTTAAAATGAATACAGAGAAAAACAAAGTGTATTTTGCTTGATGATATTTATCATCTCCTTCCTTTTTATTCAAACACAGAGTGAAGAAAATACCATGACAAATATTTTCCGAGGTAGTGGGAGTTTTGTTTTGTGCAAGCTAGGGAAGAGATTTGGATCATTGCTTATAATTTCTGTAACTTGTTCCATCTATTTGTCTATTTAAATGCCCCTCATCACCTGAGCATTTGAGATTTGAGAATCTATTCTGAGTCCTTGTGGCAGATCAGCCATAACAGAGAGTTTATCTGTGCTACAGGTTTGTTTGCAGGTGGTTTTTTTATTACCTTTCCTGCTTTGGATCTTGTAATGCCCAAACCCAAGGATAATGTGTTATGTTTGTTCTAAATTAAAAAAAAAGTTATGTGCAGGGACTGTGGAGGCAGATAATTATAGAAAGAGCACCATCTATTGTTGGGTAAGAAAAACCATGAATGCTGTTTATAGGCATAGAGCTTCGACAATGTGGAAACAGCTGTGGGATTTGGACCTATTCCAGAAGCTAAGCAAAAAGTTCTTTGAATGCTTTTGGCCCCAAGACAAAATGGCCTGGGTGATATGAATCCTCTCATGTAATATGTAAAAAAAAAGATACACTGTAATTTACATCAGGCTAGGAGGTTTTTATGCCTGTTTCCTTATAGGGTCCTGGTAGAAGAAGTGGGTCATGAACAGAAACTGAGTCACAGCTTGATGTACGGGGACGCTTGTGGTGTTTAATGGGATATTTGGATGACATGGGAGCTGAAAAACAAGTCCTGAGAAGCCCTGGCTGTCTGCAGGCAGTGCTCAGCTCTAGGACATGATGCAGTTTGTGCCCAAACACTGCAGCTGTACCATGTTTTGGCTGAGGTGTGGGTTCTGCAGCCCCCATCCAACATGGGCAGAGCTGGCTCTCTGTGCCGTGCTCCCTCAGCTGGTGCAGACTAGCTCAGACCTCCCAGTCTTACCCTGCCTCCCAGCAGACACTGATAAAGCCCTCAGACTGGTCTGAGCTTTGGAGATTTGTATTTGGAGGCAGGAAGAAGAGAAGGAGACAATTCCTCAGTGACTATTTGGCAAAACTGCTTCATTCCAGGCAATACAAGTACTTCATACATCATTTATTTGGCTCTGCATTTGCAGCAGACAACCTAATTATTGTTTTAATGTCTTAATAGAAGTGAAGGGCAGTGACTCTCCCAACCAGCTTCTGTGGCCTTTTCTGCTGCAAACAGAAAGGAGAGAAGGTGCCAAATGAAGCCAAAAAGAATGAATGATAACTTCTTTGTCTTTCTTTCATGAGCTTTTCCATGTAAGTGAATATGCCTTTGGACTTTCCACACACAGAGACAAAAGAAAATAAGTTTTCAGGGACATCACAAACCATCAGAAAAACCATTTTATCAACTGTAATGTCAGCTAACGGCTCAGGTACTCAGCATGTGCAGTGGTTCCCTCAGAAGCACACTTATCAATATAAGCATAAAATTTAGCAACAGAGGTTAAAGGAGGGCAGTATCTTTGTCCCCCAGGTAGATGCTTTTATAAAAGAACATGCCTCTACCAGGAGGCTTGTGTATGAGGACTGGAGTGAGAAACAAAGCAAAATACAGAAATTGGTTCAAACCACTAGAGAGAAGTCTGGTGGTTATGGCAGAGATGAGGGAAAGCAGGTCCTGTGTGAGCCAAGCAGCCAAGGGATCTCTACAACCCACCAAATTTTCTGCAGGTAGACAAGCACCAGATGGGTGTGAGCAGGAAACAGATGAGGGATGTGGCAATGAGTCAATGCAGGCAGCTGTCAGCAGAACTCACCAGCTTGCCTGTGTGTTTCTCTGATGTTAAAGCCCCTCTGATCCCCACAGTGACTGATTGTGAAGGGTGCTGTGCTTGGTAACTGATGCAGAGAAAAGTGGAAAAGCTTGTTGAAGCAGGCACTGGGGAGCTGACCATTTTGTCTTGACTCCAAAAACTACAATTCCCTGGAATCTGAGATAGGAGTGATAACATCACAGAAAACAACATCAGGGAATCTCACTTTTCTTGGCTGCCTGGCTAGTTTTGTCTAGTCATGCTGCAGGTTCTTGATGACCTCTCCTCTCATTGCTGCTGGAGTCTCCCTGCCAGCAAACAACGGGGCCTGACAAGGCAACACATGAAAGACAGTACAGTCTCTGGGGATGAGCACTTCCCAACCCTGCAGATGGACAGAGACCTGTCAGAAAACACTGCAAAGCCCCTCCAGTTTGGTTCAGGCTGGGGAAGAAGGGAGCAAAGGTGATGTATTGGTACGGTCCCCTCCTTGCTGTGCTGCAAGTGCACAGCAGCCTGGGAGTGTCCCATTCCCATGAGGAGGGCCTGGATTAAGGGGCAAAGCAGGGTCCCACTGGCCTTTTCCCTTTCATCCCAGATCACCCCCTCAGTTGTCTCTTCCCTGTGAGGAGCACTTTGAGCACAACACTTGCAAAGGAGGGCAAAAGTATTTCCTTCAGCAAATTTTGTGCAAATCCCAGGCTATGAGTCAACAGCAACTTTTTCACACTTAAAGTCTCCCAAATGCAACTGAAATGAATGAATGAATGAGCAAGTATCTTATGAAGCACACAAAAACCTTTCTTTTCCTTTCTGAGTCTTTCACATTCAGCATTATTAATTGACTCAAAGGTCAAAACACTCTCTGTGTGGTCAAGATCAGAGAAGCTTGATGATCACTATATTTTCCACAGGGGATTTTAATAAATACGTTATCATTATTATTATTCCAAATTTATTGGATTTTTAACCAGTGAAAGGACAAATAGTGTTTCACATGTATACCTTCCCTGAAAGAAGTCAAGGACCAGAAGTCCATCTGAGTAGAAATCTGTCTCTCTTCTCTTATGGGTGCCAAACCACAGTTCCTCGTGTCTGTCTCTTCTGAGCCCATGCTTCAGAAGATTTATGCAGCTTCAGTAGCTGCACTCACAGACCCTTTTTTCCCCTCAGTGGTACTGGATTTGAAGGAAAGAAATAGATGAGTACAAATCAAGGCAAGGCAAACCTTGAAAATATATGTGCTCTGACACAAGTGTCTAAATCAGGTCAAGTACAAGAACCAAGCAAAGTGCTATTGTAAGCAGTGAAAAGTGATTTTTTAACCATTGTATCAGTGTACATAATCCAACGAAGGGTAGTGCAGTGGAAAAATTTTATGTGTTATTTTTATGCAAGCAGTCTGTGTGGTGTCAGATCTAATATTTCCCTTGAAACATGCAGAACCTGAGGAAGAGTAGGATTAAACTGCTTCACCTCCTCTGTAATCTAGTGTCACTTCTCTCTCTTTCACTCTCACCTTGCTTCCTCCTTGATTACATGACAGTCTTATACAGACTTTTTCATCACAAGGTGGTAAAGTGCTCGACAGTGATGAGGGGTGTTATAGTCTGCATTTCCTGGTGAGAGAACTAAGACAGGGAAAATTGCTGAAACCCCCCAGCAGCAGAGCTAGGAGCTATACCCAGCCTTCCAGTCCCTTCTTGGAGCCAGTCACCTACATCAGCTAACATAATATGTTCTAAAGGACTACAGTGGAAATATTCAGGCTCTCATTTCCTACCTATTGAATGTTTCCCTTGCAATTGCATTATACAAACCTGATAAAGGAAACAGTAAAATAATAATACTAAAAATGCCAAACTCTACAGAGGTAAAAAGGGGGAAAAGTAAGAATAAGATCTAACCCATGAAAAATATCCTGAGAGTTCATAAATATTGGAAGGAATACAGAGAAGAAAGCAAGAATCTCTACCCTATGAAGTGGAGCAAGCTCCAGCCATGCAATATTCATTCTGCTAGCTAAGGTTTATAAGGAAATGTACTTTTAAACCTCAAGCACATGTGTGAGATAGTAGGTGTGAATTTTTGGAGTCGATAAATTTGTTTATTTAATTATTTGCTCTTCTAGACAACATTAAATGAAGCTTTACTTCTGATGGAACTCCAGGTTGGAGTGTCAGGATTTGGGGAGAATTGTGGAGAAATGGAGAAGCGACAGCTGAATTCTCAAGTTCTAGATCTGTGATTGGCTTGACTGCTATGGGAGGAAACATTGAGTAGGTGATGAGGACAAAAGAGGAACCAAGGCTGAAAAGGGAAAATGAGTCTCATCTTTAATATCTGCATTTCTCTCAGTAGCAACATGTACCTAAATACTTACCCTGTGAAATTCTAAGCGATATCTAACTTTGATAAAAAACAATGGTGACATCGTTCCCAGATGACATCCATCTGGTGATTTACAGGACTTGTATTGAATGTATATCACGTTCAGCATCACGAGAATTTTTATCTTTAAAAATAGTGAAATGAGATGAAAAACAACCAAAAAAAATCGTCTTACACGCATATCATCCTTTTTCAATTAAAAAAAAAAACATATAAAATCTTTAAAATTAAAAAGAAACAAGCCTATTTTTCAAAAGGATAACTAGTTCCACATGGAGTTTAGTTTTTGATAAATCAGTATTTCCAGATGAAAAATACTTTAAAGGGTCCTGAATGTTCCACTTACTGAATTCAGCTCCAATGGTGCTGCATAAGAGCTGGCACCACAAAGAGTTCCATCAATGCAGTTGTGGGGCTCCTCACAATGACACGAGGAAGTCAGCGGATCCGGGCTGTCCTCTGGCCTCATTAACGTGTCCCAAAAGACAGAGACAAAGAAGAGACAGAGCTACTGATGCAAAAGAGAGTGCTACATTAGTCCTCAGAAGATCTTTATTCACCTACTGGCATACTCCCAACTTTTCCTGAGAGTTCAGGGAAACAATTCAGCATTTTCTGATCTGCTTCTGTAAGAAACTGTCTTAAGACTTCTCTTTTTCCCCATATTTATTTTTAGGAGAATAATTTTATCCAGGCAGTGCTGTCTCTCACTAGCTATCTGATAGAAAGAGATAACATCCAGCTGAGGGAGGCCCTGACCTCACCAGCTCATTAATGTAGGATAAACAATAAAGAGCAAGAGCACATTGCCAAAAGGCCTTCTTTTTCTGGGGCTGCTGATTCGGAACCGTTTGCCTGAATTAATTTGCTCTACAAGAATGAGTACCAAGGTAATGATTACATGAGCTACCAGACCTCTTGGAAGCCCAGGTGAGCATGGACCAGATCCCAGCAGGTAATCCTTCTTCAGCTCCTCCTTCTTCAGCAAGGAAGTGTCTGAGTTTGTTCTTCCTGCATGCAGCTTAGCAGCTCTGCTCATGGGCGTGAGAAATCACCTCCCCCCCCCAGCAGGGAGAGGTGTGACCCATTGCATACGTCATCCCTAACCAGGAAGGCAAAGGGACAGAAGAGACACTCCACCAGCTTCCTAGTCTTTGTGTTTCCTGAGGTTATCCAGCATACTCAATGGCCACTGGTAATAACAAAGTGTTTGCAGCCTTCCCAAAGCAGGGTATCACACAGCATGGCAGAAAACGGGCTTGGACAGGCTCTGCAGGGGAACCTGGCAGTCCTCTCAGTAGCAGCAATAAAGGCAAGGGTTTCAGGAAACTAGGAGCTCTCATACCCCTCTTTCTGTGTGCTTCTCTAACCTATCTCGTTAGTTCTCTGTGTGATAACCTCTTAGAACACAAATGTGCTTTCACAGTGCAGCCACCTACGAAGGAGGAGCAGCATTAAACCTGCAGAAGGGAAGGAGATCTTAGAAACAAAAACAAGTCAAGCTGATACTTGCGCTCAGGCCTGAGGCATTTTCCCCTGCTGGAGACTTGTTGAACTATGAAGTAAGGAAGTCAAGGACATCATCAGTAAGGAGAAGATGCAACTTCCCAGCCAAAGCAACTGCAGCCAATGCTCTTCGTGGTCGCAGTATCAGCAGAGCATCAAAGAAGTGTGTTTGCCCTGTGCTCCTGGAATTCCTGCTCTAGCCTTCTGAATAAAGTTTCCCAATCTTCCAGCACTTCATCCATAGGTAGATTAAGAACAAGGCCTTAGTGACCAAGGTCTGACCTCTGGAAAAGTGCCCTGATCCCATAAACTGGAGTCCAGCTGGGAATTACAGGGAAGATTTTGGAGTAGAAATGGTATTGCCCCAGAAGATGAGAGAAGAAGAGAGAAAAGATAGAGGTGTAACTAAGCAGAAAACGAATGAAAGGTTATGGACAAGGTGATGACAATAGATTGTATGTTGAAGACTGGAGGAATTATGGCATTTCTGCACATTTTTGGGCCTTGAGGAACTGCACATTTCCTGCAGGAATTGTAACAAATTTGGAGGCTCAAACAGAGGGGAATGAGAGCTTTGGACTGTGAGAGCTCAAGCATGCAGGACCATGTGTGTCTGGAATGAAAATAATTGAGTCATTCTCCCTCTGAAAAAGATGAAGAGAGCAGCTCAGGCCATGCCTTTGGGGAAATCAGCGTATGCACAGAGCAGCCACAGTGGTATCCTGGGCACCTGCTCTTTCCAGCAGGGAACCAGCATATTCCTTTGGAGTTGTCTGGTAATTTTCTGTTTCAGACCAAATCTTTAGGAGAGGAGGAGGATTTGGCAGGGCAAAAGAGCCCTCTATGAAGATTTGTTGTCTCAAAACTTGGATCTGACTTTCATCCACCATCTAATATGTTTAAATATTTCCCTCACCTCCTGTAAGCAATGCACACACATAGATAATACTTTTGCTACTCCTTTTATTAGTATTACTGTTTATATGAGAATTGCAAGGCTCTTTGCAAAAAAAGGCTCATATCACTGTGGGAAAAGGCCAGAATTCAGGACAGAAGCCATTCTTTCAAAGACAAAAAGCTTTAGTGCAGCCAGGTCAAAACTTGATACCAAATCTCCAGGTTCTCTAAGCCTGCTCCAGCACATCACTGTGTGTGCAACCTGCAGCTGCAGCCTACTTTGAGTCAAAAATAAGCCAGCATCAAAGACCCTCTGCAAACATTTTTAAATTCTGTTCATTATGAAGTGGTTTGAACTGCTCTGGTTTTAATATTGTCTTCAGCATTGTCATGTATTTTAGTCTTATTTTCAAATATTATAGTAGCACAAAGAAAAAAAAAGTTTTGTTTCTTTTTTTACAAGAGAACCAAGTTTTCCTTCTGCAATTATAGAAGATTGGCGAAGAGGGTCCAAACCTACAGAACTCCAGGCTCCAGAAGCACATGCTTGAAATATCTTATAAATACCTGTGCAAGTAACACACCCACATCTTTGTCACACAGATACAGTTCCAAGAGCTGTAAAAAATAACCAACAGCCCAAAGACACGGGCTGAGCCCACTAACTGCTTCAATACTATTTTCCAGAATGCAAATGGTAGCATCAGGGCAAACTGCTTGAAAGTTCACCTTTTCTTGTCAGAGACAAAATTATTTCTTTGACTGCCAGCTAAAGACCATATAACTCCTCCGGTTTTCACTTCACAAGTCTCTGAAAGCTTATTTGAAGTAGTTCTGTACCCTCTCCACAGTCTTCTTGGTACTTTGGTTTTTGGGCAACAGGGGTGGAGACCCACCACAGTCATGGCTGAATGGGCTCAGCCTGCTGCAGGCTCCTTGGGACAGATCTGCAGCTAAATGGTGATTTAATTGATTTTAGTGGTCTTCTGATTATTAATGTACCTTGGGAATGGGTAGTCTGGGATAAAGTTAGTAGTCTTTTCTCTCACCCCACCTTTTATTTTCTCCTCAACAGATCTTAAAAGGCCACCCATTAAGCAATTCCATATCTGTATGCAGGAGATGCCTGAGATTCCAGCACACACCCAGCTGTTTTAATCTGAACCTGCACTCAGGAGGACAAAGTTCCACCCATGTATTACTTGCCATGTTAGGGGCCCTAACTTTAATGGGTGATTTCCATTTGCCTCTAAAAACGTATTTGAGGTGTAGAGGCACAGATGAGAAACTGTGAGAGCCCCCCGCACACGCACACAGGTAGAAAAAGTAGTTCAGTTGTGTTCTTTGAGGTTTCTTAAACCTTCCTGTGCTTCAATATGTGCAGTGACACACACCTGAGGAGCAAACACCCTGCACTAGTCCATGAAGGAGTAAGAAATGGCTTCCATCTCTAAGCTGGAATCCTACAAGGATGGTTTCCTTTGTGACATACAATATTTATTTAACTTGTCCTCAACAGCATGGACATGGTGCAACATCTCAGCTGGACACAAGGGTCTCCAGCAGAAAATGGTCCCAGACACTCACTCAATGCTGCAAGCAAATACTCATAGCCCTTTGCTTGCTGCTGCTGCTCTCTGTGTGCCCGTGCCTACTTTTACCCTAGGATTTACTGTGGTGAAGGTTTTTCTCTTTGCACAGAAATCTTGAAAACTGCTGGCTCTTCAGAGCAAACAGAAATATATGGAGTGGAGCAAGATTCTGGTGCAAAACTTTCTCACCCAGATGTCAAAATAAGGAGAAGAAAATACATTGGTAAAGCAATGAAGCAGTGCCAAATTTGTAGCACTACCCATGCTTAGGAGTAAGCCCTCACAGAAGGATCATGCTCCCTGGTGCTGGAGGGGCTCCAAAAACCAAACAAAATGCCTGCTATCCTGCAGGCAGCACCAACAGAGACGGCCAGCTCAGGATTGTATCACAAGAGCAACTGAGTACTCTGAGGCTTCCTTCACACTCTTGAAGAGCCCACACTTGTTTACAGCCTGCATTGAGGCACACCTCTGGTTTTGCAGTTCATCAACCTGAACTGACCTGAATGCTCTTAGACTTGTAGCTTTATTTCATAATCCCCTTTCTGAGCAGTGACTGGAAACTGCCTTTCTTCCTCTAAGAGTGCATGCCCTGTGGAGCCATGCTGCGACAGGGACTGTTTAACCAAGTCATGTAGAAGCAAACAGCTTGCACCAGAGGGGCAAGGGCTCTGTCCCAGAACACCCCAGCATCTGATGGCTCAAGTGGTTTTTTTATTGTCTTGGAAGAGGGATTTAATTCCATCCTCTGCCTGGGGAGGTTTGTGTTTGTTGTCCTCCTCCAGCAGGACTGCTCTGACAATCAGCCTAGAGCAAGCCAGAGGGAGTGCAGGTCCTGAATTCCAGTCAAGCAATGGCTCCATCCACATCCTCTGACAAACCCAGCTGACATCAGCTTGCAGGAGCAATCCTTTCTTGCAGAAGCAATTTCTTTACTAAGAAGTTATCTCACCTTCTCTTTAGCGTACACAGTGAATTTCAAGTCCTAGTATTAAAAGGTGTTTCACTATCCATCTGTGCCTGGAAATCAGGGCCTCAGCAGCTAATCTAGGCTTCTACCACCATAGCAGTGAAAAAACTCTCTGTTGGTGCAGAACCACAGTAGCAGTGCCAGAGGAAGGGGGTGGGAGGGGTGGGGGGAGGCAATTCAGCAGTCTGTGCTCTGTCTTCCCTTTTTGTGTATAGGAAAACAGAATATAATGCTCTACAGAACAAACCAGGTTCTTCAGGTCTGCAGAGCTCCCCAAAACATAAATTAACGACAATCCATTCTTAGATATCAAAGTACTCTGTGCAGGTGGGTGATTCCATCATTTCCTGCATTTTCACAGTGAAGCAACTCTCAAATGTGTGCCCATGACCTGTTGAAGACTCTGCTATCTTGACTTACACTGTAAAGGCTGGGTCTGGGAGGCTAGAGCAGGGAGGGAGGGGTGAGGAGAGCCAAGGCTATGCCTCAGGCAGTTAAATTAGTCTCCAAACACTCAGGAGTACATACCCTGCCAGTGTGCCCGCAAGTGCTAAACGGCAGCTGAGTTCTTACAGGGAGCCTGACAGACGCGGGCATGGCCATCATTTATTGGCAACTAGAAACAGAAATGTGGCGTGCAAGTGAACTGCCAACCAGTCGGTAATCGAAGAGCACTTCACAGTATTTATCAGTTCTATGACCAAGAACACATGAATTTTTTAATAATTACTGCATTCACGGCCTCGCCACCAGGTACTGAACTCAGACCATTTAAAAGCCATTAATTAATAATTTATTCCTGATTACACTTTACAATGTCATCCCAAATTGCTCCTCTGATGGTGGTAGTAAATATGTCATGGCAGTTCCTTTTTCCACATTCCAGAGGCCAGCACATCACCTGTCTCTAATGGAGTATTACTCACCAGAAGTGCACCAGTTCTTTATTGTGGCAGCAGCTCGGGAGCTCAGGGCAGGATAATCTTATCCATGGTACAACCCTGTTCCTCGGGATGTATAATACAGCTGTGAAACCCCCAGCCGGGGCTGGGGAGTAAGGGTAAACTCCCAGGGTAAGCAGGCTGGGCTGCTTGGAAACTACTCCAGAACCAGATGAAAATGTGACCTTTTCAAGGACTGAAGAAGAATGGTATTTTCATCTCTGGCCTTCCCTGTAGACACCTGGAGAAGTGAACCTCCCACTCCTGCTAAGGTTTTTTTCCAAAGATCATTTTTTTTCAGATTTTTCCAGACTCTTTTGCACTACAAATTAGACCCCTTCTACCTCAGTCACAAATAAACAGTTTCACCATGTCTTCCAGTATGAGAAAAAGATTCTTCTCTTTCTGGCATAGAAACTTCTTGTTTTTAAGCCACATGAAATAATTTCCTAGGTCTGCCTCTTCCATTAACTCTTCAGATGTCCTGTGAAAACTTCTTTTCCACTTCGATTTTTTGCTCCACCACTGGTTCCTCCCCTTGCTCTGCTCTAATCTTCGTAAATTATTCACCATCCAACATCTTTCACACCACCATTTCCTGTAATTTATAGTGTCTACTATGTTGTATTATTTAACACCAAAAAGCATCTCAGGATTCAGCTTTAGATGTATCAGGAAAGATGTAATGAATTGCGTTGCATTGTATAAAACCCTCAGCAATAAAGTGGAAAACGATTAATAGCTTGATGGTGATCATCCTGCTAATGTCTCAGTCTTTTGTGCCTTGTCACATTTATTCTACTGCAAGGGGGGGCAGGAGCTTTTAAACTTGTTTGCTCCTCTCAGGGAAATTGCTTTTTTCCTTTTCAACTAACACCACCTGCTTGTTAATGGAGTATTAATAATAACCATGTTATTACCTTCTTCCATCAGACAGGGAAGTCCACTAAATAATTTTCCAGCAAAATCTCAATTCCAGATCATAAATGCAGAAGGCAAGACCACAGCTTTTGCCAGTTTATTCAGCTTTCATCATATTGTCATATCAGGCTAAATTATTGAAGATGACTGGCAATTTACATATCTCCTCTCTAAGTCAAACAAGCTAGACTCACTGCATTTATAAATCTAGACTAGCAACCCAACTTGTTTGCATAGCATATAATGAGATGAGGTGAGAATAAAATAAAGTCTTTTTTGGCAGGTGTGGCAGAACTGAAGCCTGTTCCAGGCAAAAAGCATAAAGACTATGCCAGCACCTCTTGTCTGGTGAAGGACATGTTGTCCACAGCCTCTTAATCCTTTTGATTTCAATGACCATATGACTAATATTCCATTCATTTGCCTAACATTTTAGGATTGATTTTGGTGGATTATTCTGTCTTCACACCAGAGTGAAAAACAGGAGAATTAGGTTCATTATTTTACATTGAAAGGAGCACACAAGAGTTATAATCTAGTTTTGATCTTGAGCAACATTTTGCCTTTCTGCAAACTGTACTATAAAAGTCACACCGGCTATGTTTTAAATGTGCAATGTTCAAACACCTTCTGAAACTATGTCAGGCATCCTCTGTGCTGTGTCTGTGAAAGTCAAGTGTCACTTTTTACATTCTCAAAATGATTCCTCTAATGACCAGGATAAAAAAAAAAATGTATTATTCAGAACTGAATAATAGCTTTCACCAGTCACAGCGATGGCTGGATGGGATACATGGATTTCTTACATGCCATGTAAACATGTGATACAACTCCATGTCTTCAGTAAAAAAATTTACTGAGAGGAGGGTAGCAGAATTCCACTCTCAAGTTCTTAATGAAGATATCTATATGCAGAACCTACATCCCTACCTAGACATCCACATTAAGTGGATTATTTTGCAGAAATGCATGTCACACAGGGTCTGATTTTTTCTCACAGCTTCTGAAACCACACTGCTCCTGACTAGTCTTGGAAGGTGTTTTATGGTTTTATTCAGCTATTCACTGCTTCACTGGGAGCAGTTCACACCAATTTTTTCAAATAAGTAGCTCCTTAAGTGCAAATCTAACACCAACCTAGTCTGAAAACCGCACCCTTTTTATATGATTCTGTATTGGGAACATGATCTCAGTTTTTAGATTCCCTGTAACAGTAATGTTCCTTCCACAGGGAAGTTACAAGCTTTATTTCCTCAATCATATCATTCATCTGGTTTTGCTTATTTTTAACTACAGTGAATTCCTTTTCTTTCCCTTGATATTATGTCAGTTTCATGTCTAGTCCCACTGGTGTGTCAGCTTGGTTAGCTGTGTTCAGTTAGCATATCACAGAAGGGAAGAGGTCCCCTCTCACTTGTGTCTCCTCGAGGCTGAACAGGCACAGCCCTCAGCCTTTCCTGGTGAGAGAGATGCTCCTGCCCCTTAATATTCCTTGTCATCCTCTTCAGGACCCACTCCATGGCTCTTGTACTGAGGAGACAATCTCTTGTACTGGACATGGCTCCTCATTATAATAAGAGCACACCACTTAATATTTGGTTTACCTTGATGTTACTGTTATTTTTCTTGCTAAAGCCAAAGGCCATAAAGTGTAATTACTGATTCATAATTTAGCAAAGAATAATCTTGTCAAAAACATTGTAGATGTATTAAAATGTCTTAAATGTATTAAAACAGGATTAGGAATGGGAAAAGTAATTACAAGAAAACAGCATAAATTACTGCTTTCCAGATGGATCTCAAAATTCACCATCATGTAGAATATCACACCTCAGCCCCAACTACAAAAAAGCAAGAAAAATGGACACAAGAATAAAGCACATAAGGAAAAAATCTTCTAAATTCCGGCACATGAACACAGCAGCAATGTGCATTAGAAAACTGATAATTTCTTACTGCTAAAGCTTTCCTTACCAATTTATAAGAACTGGAGACAGATTAATCCAGTGTTACCTCCAGTAGAGAAGTAAGTAAGGAAATTACAAGATAATGAGATCCACAGTTAAAAATAAACAACACAAGCCCAGAAAGGTACACTGTCTGCACTTTTTGTCTATGGGACTGCAGGATGTTATTGATTATGTGATACTAGGCTGAGAAAATTAAATGAGGCAGCAAATTGCAGAATCAGTTGGTAGCTACCCTGAGTAGACCAAGTCCCCTCACTGAAAGGAATCCCAGCAGGACATTTTCCCTAGGTAGTTTCTTCTCTTTGTACAGATGTTAGTTCTCCACATTTATAAGGGAAATTTCTCACGCAAATACTGGGTGGAAAAGTGCCAGGGCATAATGGTTGATGAAGCCATTTGTTTGCCACTTGGTTTGTGGTTGATTAAAACATGATGGCTTATAATGTTTTTCTAAATAAATAGGCCAGTGTAATAAAAGCCATTACCATCCCAGCCTCCCTTATACCTGCACACCATCCCTCACAGTCCCTCTGATGTGTGCTACCATCCCTTCCCCTGCAGTACATCCCTCGGGTGAACGGGACACATCCCTGCTTCTGGTAAGGGCTGCCAGAGGGAAAGAGCTTTTTTGCTTTTCTCAGCCTGTAACTACCTCCTTGCCCTCCTCACATGCTCCAAAGGAAGAGGGACACAGGGAATTGTCATTGTGCATTTCTTATGTAGAAAGGAACTAGGGATTTTCTCCTTGAAGAGGGTATGAGTCTTCCTGCAGTGGACACTTCTGTCTCCTCTGCCTTGGAAATGATCACGCTCACCATTACCCAACAGGAAACAAAAACCTTGGAGATTTCTAGAAAGGCAGGGTTTGGATAAGCTATCACAGTTTCTCAGATAAACGTATCTGACTCCTTCACAGGCAGCATGCAAAAAGTCTTTATCAGCCTAAGCATAAGTGCAGATTTCACTCAGCTTAGAAAACAGAATCATAAACAGTGAGGAGTCTCAGGATACTGGAGGTTAAACTTTTACAACACTGCTTAGGCCAGGTCTGTGAGGTCAGGAAATAAACAAATTTTTTTTCCCAGAAATTTTGTATATGTGTCCAGTTAATCAACAGAAGGTTGGGAAGAAGCTCAGCCTTTAGTACATGCAGGCTGCTGTGCTGAAAGGAAATCAGGGATGGGACAGAAAAAGTTTTCCAAAATTTTGCCGTTAATCTTCCAAGGACCTCCACATACACACAACCAAGAAGAAAAGCCTGAGGCAGGGAATGCATTTCAACTGTTATGCACACAGATAAATTTTGGGAAACAGTTATTCTATCTTGTTCAAGTTTTGCTACTCAGAAAGTGAAATAATTCTTTAGTCCACAAAAAATGGTCATGTTGTGATATAGTGCTACTGATATTGGAACAAATATGTGTCGTTTGAGACTGACATTGAAATGCACCTAGAAACCATTACAAATAGCAAAGAACTTCCTAATGCATGAGATTCAAGGAACCCAAATTGAATTAATTTACTGTGTTATTTTAGGTTCTTCGATCCAGCTGCAATGGGATAAGAATGGAGCAAACACCAATGTGTCAGCAAGACTTGTGCTTCGTGTGTGAAAAGGAGAGAACACTGATCCAGTTAAAAAGGAGTTATATTGCAGCTGCTTAGAGCAGTGAAACTATCATGACAAGGAGAACTGACACTTCCACTGGGAGCTGTCTGGGGGCTGAGAAGTTTTCAGGGAGGTATCTAGTTCAAGGCCACATGTTACAAGCTGTCCTTAGAGAGGTGTTATAGGTGGACAGAACGTCAAGATAACTGAAGGACCTGGCAACTTACATCCAGGGGAGACCTAAGGCACTGTACAGAGACCATTCTGATCCTGGCTGAAGTGATGCACCCTCATTTGGCTGGTGTCAGTGGAAGACTCAGCAAAGATTTCAGCCCGTGGAGCCAACTAAATGATCACTGCACCAGCACACCTAGAGCAGGCAGACAGATGTAACTGCACCTTGTCTGCATGAAGTCCTCAACAACATCTACTAAAGACCATCTCACAAAGGAAGAATTGCTCCTTAAGACCTGAAATCTAACATGCCTTATAGGAACTGTGCCCAAGGCTTCCAACATCATGATGGCCATTAATACAGCCTGCTGTCTGTGAAAATCTGGGTACAAAGGAGTTAAGTCAATGGTGTGTAGCCAGCAGCAGCAAACTGTTTAGTTTATTTTTATTAAAACGTAGCATTACATGCTATTTCTAGGTAATGCAGGAAGTCCTTGACAAGCTACATGAAGTAGAAAAGAGCACAATAACACATTAATTTTAAAAACGGTAGCGGAAAGCAAACTGGTACTGGAGTATGCTTTTCCTTTCAGTGAGACACAAGTTTCGTCTTCTGCATTTGAGAAGGCAACCTGTAGATGTCAAAGGGTCATCTTCCCCAGCCAGCACCCTTCAGTTCTTCTCCTCCCCGAAATAAACCTCTTGTCCTCCTGAAAAGAGAAGCAGCCTTGGACTGAGTGTGATGGAAAGCAACACTTGTATGCTTTTCTGCATTTTTTAATTCAGTTCCTTTGCCCCTCCACAAAGACAGAAGGAAAAAAAATATATCAAAATCAAAGAACAAAAAACCCAGCAACAACAAAAACTCACAAACAATGTAAAAGATGCCACTGCAGATCAATTCTTGGTGAAATTATCAGGATTTTCTGATAGATAGCATAGTCAAAATGTGATAAATGTGTTAGTTTATCGGGAATGCCTACAGATACATTAATTTCTCTATCTGGAAGAATAGATCTGTACCTTAAGCATGAGTTCAAAACACTCAGATTCATTTCTTCCCCTTTTTTTGTGGCTTTCTTACTGTGATCAAGTCACTGAGTTTCTTTTTGCTTTGTTCCCCCATTCATAAATTATAGGCCCCCCACATTGTCCAAGGATGTCCTCA
>WAAE01010994.1:157933-172473 GCA_013400495.1 Nicator chloris
TCTTCTCCTCCCCGAAATAAACCTCTTGTCCTCCTGAAAAGAGAAGCAGCCTTGGACTGAGTGTGATGGAAAGCAACACTTGTATGCTTTTCTGCATTTTTTAATTCAGTTCCTTTGCCCCTCCACAAAGACAGAAGGAAAAAAAATATATCAAAATCAAAGAACAAAAAACCCAGCAACAACAAAAACTCACAAACAATGTAAAAGATGCCACTGCAGATCAATTCTTGGTGAAATTATCAGGATTTTCTGATAGATAGCATAGTCAAAATGTGATAAATGTGTTAGTTTATCGGGAATGCCTACAGATACATTAATTTCTCTATCTGGAAGAATAGATCTGTACCTTAAGCATGAGTTCAAAACACTCAGATTCATTTCTTCCCCTTTTTTTGTGGCTTTCTTACTGTGATCAAGTCACTGAGTTTCTTTTTGCTTTGTTCCCCCATTCATAAATTATAGGCCCCCCACATTGTCCAAGGATGTCCTCACAAGGCAAGAACCTTCATTTGACCAGCATGCCTGCCACAGAGGAAACAAAGAAAAAAAGAAAAGGAAAATTGTGCTACGAAATAAACAGTAAATAGAAATATCAAAAGAGTGCATATGGGCCAAAACAATATCACATGACACAGAATAATTTAGAAAACAATAAAATCAAACTGCAGACCTGATTTAGCTGTTCTGGATAGAAGTCTATACACAGACCTTATTTTCCAGAGACATCAGTACTTGGGTGGCTTGCACGGCCATGAGTCAATATCTGCCTGGGAAAGGGAGCTAAGGAGATGTGGGAATGACCATACCTGTTGCAGCAGACTTACAAGAAACTGGGAAGACAGTGACGGAAAATGTTGATGATTTAAATGAGGACACACAAGGGCAAGTAGCTATGGAAGAAAATGCATCTACTAGAGAGAGAAAGGTAAGATCAGAATAAATGAGAAAGAGCAGGAAGAACCACAAGTTAGGATTTTGTGTGAAAGACAATACTTTTACCTTGGGTGGAAAAGGTTTAATAATCTGATTTTCTGATTAAATAATATATTCTAATACTATCAACCTCAGCTCTTGGTTTCATTTAGGTTCTTAATTTTCCACCCCGCTATCATTTCTTTTCAGAGTTTCTGTCGAGTCTGTGTTATGTCTTTAGCCATTAATTTTACAGCTCAGCAAGTGCAGTGGCTGATCTTCCTTTTACACTGGAGTAAAGCGCTGCACTGGAGTAAACTCAGTGACGATGCTTCCAATGGCACAATGCTTTTTCCTTTGCATCTGCTTTTTATTGTGTTCTTTCAGAGCTGGGTCTCCATTTGATGGATGCACTGATAGATAGGGTTGAGCTAAATTAAAATCTTGGTACAGAGTCACCAGTCCCTGTCCTACCCTGAACACACTGTGTCTCCATAAGAAGCTGGTGTGGAAAAAACAGCCACAACTCCTAGGTCCCACTTTTGGTCCAGCTTTGTCATTCCAGACAAGGCAGAGACTCAGCCTTCAGTGCAATGTTTTCGTCTCATTATTTCAGTGCAACTAATTGCATACAACCATATATAGTGCCTGTTTTAAAGAGCTACTCTCAGTTTAAACCTCTGACTTCCACCATGTCTGAGGCCAGTCTAATCCTACGTCTTTTCTTGAGATTGTTTCTGTGTTTTATCCATGCTGTCCCCTGCAGAATGTCTCAAAATTCAAATTCCTTTGGAAGAATCTAGGCACACCTCCAGCAAAAAGTCACACCCACTGAGGATAGGAATCATCTTGCTTAACAGCAGCCATTTAAACGTTTGACAGCTCCCTAAATAACCTGGTTCAGACAGAAAAAAATACTTCAAGAAGTAAATTCATTGATCCCGTACTAGGTTGTTCCCTCTCTTCACTGTCTATTCAAGCCTAGATGATGAGGCCAGGCTGATTTTTAAATGGCTTATAATAAAGAAAATTAATACTACTCATTAAGGGATGATAGAAAATAGACTAAAGCTCCACTTCCAAGGTCCTATAACTTTTTCCCATCCCAGGGATATCAATATACAGGCTGCTACTGGGACCACTGATCACTCCTCTTTCTCTGCTATGTTTTGGCCCCTGACATCACCTGCATACCCTTTTCTCCTGTTTTTCCCATTTTAACCCTGAGGTGTCCCTTTTGCCCCGGGCAGGGTTCTGCCTGAAGCAAGCGTTCCTCGGGTTGCCTGCCTCCATGCAGGTCATATCCATCTTTATTCAAACCTGTTGAGATGTATAAAAATGAAATCCATCACACTTTTGTAATAAGTTTGACTTCAAAGAAAAGCCTCTGAAGCTTTTCTTTAGAAAATAAATGCTAGTCAAAGGTTAATAAACAGTAGAAAGTGACAACTCTTAGTAGTTGCAGTCTGTCTCCAGAATTATATTACTGGTCTGTATCACAGTTCCTATTAAGTATTATCTACCTTTGCTTGGCTTTTCTTCTGTAAATATTGAATATACTAAGACTTATTCTCCATTCCACTGGGCTGCAATAACTCTGCAAACTAAATATACTGTAAAGCCAGTATAAATGAATGGCTAAGAAGGCTCAGTGATCTACATTCTGATCCTACAGCTCTCTGTGTGCACAGAAATTGAGCTTTATTTTGGCATAGATGAGATGAAGTCTGTTCTGGTTCATAGTGTGAATGCTTCAGCAAACTATTGAACAATATAATTTTCTGATTCTGACTATTTACTGTCTTTGCTACACAGAAATCACATTCATAGGCCTGCTAGCAGCTCGCATTTCATGGGTTTCTTCTTCTTTGTTAGTTAATGAGTAAACATAGGTGAAAATTTTTATTTTGGGGTCCTTCCAGTGATGGTGTGACAAGCCAGTGCATTCTTCTCCCTTCCCTACCTTTCTTTGTCTCTCATGCTCTGAGGCTTTCAGTACTAAAGCTTTCTCCAGTCTGCATTACCAGTCCACAGGTTGCTTTGAAATCTGCTGGCAATTCTGCCCTCAGCTTTCATCTTTTCTCTTTTGCATCCCTCAGCAGTGGTCTGTAACAGTGACTGTAATTAGAAACCACTTTTGAGCTATGTGAGGTTGCAGGGTTTGCTTCTTTTGTTTTTCTGCTTTAAAAAAGTCACACATGCTGGCTTCAATGAAAGAAGCCAACCTACTTCGCTGCCATGTAACAGAAATACATAAAAATGCAGTTCATACACGTTAATGTGTACGTGTATGGGTGAGTTCAGAGGTATGCAATGCACACACATATAATTATGTGAATTTGTGTCTGTCCCAGGACCGCTACACAGCTGTGATTTGGCTTTGCAGCCTCAGATGCATGTCTTCCTTTAAATATGTGACATAACGATGCTGGCCCCTTTCTGGGCTCAAGACCCACTCAGAAGAGTAAAAGGTTACCTACAACAACAGCAGAGGCACTAAGTTCTCTATGAGGTATTCAGGTTTGAAAGGTGCTTGTTGTCTCCTTTCAGAAATGCGTTTTCTCTTCACATTGAAGCCTTGTGCTGACTCCACTTGCAGCTTGCCACTCTCCAAAGGCACCTCAGTGCATTGTATCAGGCAACCTGTATTTTCCAAAATTGAATTTCCACACATGAAAGTAGGTAGAGGTCTCCAGTGACCTTTTGAAGGCATCCTGGAAGAAATGACAGAGGCAATTTACCTCTGATAATTTTCAGATGAGACACAAAAGGGAGTGGAAGCTGCCACCTGAGCCTGGGATCTGCCTGTTCCTCAAGAGGACTCTGAAGCTGACTGCATCTGTGTCACAAAACTGTGGGAAAAGAGACAAGTTCAAGGGGGCACATTTTATGAAAGCGGAGTGCCAGAAGACAAGACTGGAAGCAAGCACACAATGTATGAGGCAAGTTGTCCCTAAATGCCAGCACTGTAGACATGCAAACAGATGCTATTGAAACAGGCTGTGATATTGACCATGGCTGGAGGGTGCACGTGGAACCTCTTGGAGAATAGGAGAGGGATCTGGAGGAGGTGAGCACATGGCAGCACCTTACTCTGTAAGTGAACAATATCAGGATTACCATCTTGTGAAGAAAAAGGCTGAGCCAAGTATTTAATGACTCCCTAAAATAAACTCCAAATCCACCCCTATACACAGGGCTGAAATACTGCTCTGAAACTGATGCCACCATGAATGAGCTTACTTTGAACACATGGCTCTTGGCAGATGTCCTGTCACCCCTGGCTCATGAGGAGCTTCCTGTAGGGGCCTGTGAGTGCATCTGATTGAGAGTATCAGTTTGAGTTGTGCAGGGATCCGCCTCTTACACATGTTGGCTGCTGGCTGCTGGAAGGAGCTATAGGTTTCATGGTTCGAGGTTTTCAGCTCTCCATGGTTGCTCTGAATCAGCCCAATAGAACTGATTTTGTTTGATTCAGTCTTTCACAGCTGGTGTCTCAGCATCTGCTCTCTGTGTTCACATCTGTGGTGCTGTCTGAAATAACACCTTTTGGGATTTGTGTGCTGTCATTTTCTGTTGCTTCTTGCAAATTTCTGCTAATGACAGTGGCTAAGTTTCTCTTGGTGGGCCTTTTTTTTCTTGGTGCATTTTGTTTGCTTGTTTACACTCAGCAGGGATGAAGACACAGAAGGTGCTCTGAGGCTAGGAAGAAATCCCCACTCTGATGCACAGGCTGTGTTTGAATCTAGACTTTTGGCTCAACTGCCTGCTTCAAATCCATGTAGGATTCTCACCTACAGGGTGATGTTCCTTCTAACCAAATTAAAGAGACAGGGGAGAGCATAAAATGCACATGCAAATTCCATGATTGCAAATCTCATAAATACCTTGAAATAAAACTTTCTCTTTAACTCTTTCCTTAGACACCAGGCTTGGATATAGGATGCGCATGCAAATCCCACGATTGCAAATCTCATAAATACCTTGAAATAAAACTTTCTCTTTAACTCTTTCCTTAGACACCAAACTTGGATACAGGCTGATCACTGACTCTTTGTGTGATGAGGGGCAGTGAAGTGCACTATGGAAAGCCCAGTCACCTGGAGCATCCCAAAACCTTGACTTATAACTCGGCTCTTTCTCAAGTACTTTGAGAAGCCTCAGCTTCCCAGTCAGGCCCAGGAGCTTTAAGGTTTTTGATGTCTCCAGGAGAAGTCTGGTCTCCTAATGTGTCAGGAGGCACAACAGGAGCAAGGCTGAGTTTTCTCACTTTGTTCACCATCTGAAGTGATACCAAGCAGCCCTGGCTCTTGTAAGCCCAGCACGGTGTCAGCACCTGCCCAGGTACCACCCCTGCGCGCCAGGAACAAAATCATGGAAGGATTTCAAGCAATAGCTCTTCATATCACGTTAGACTACTGAGCTTGGAGTAGTCAGGCTGTGATCCGTCCCCAAAATGCACCTGCCATCCCAATGTTAAATTAACTCCATTTGCTACTGAGGATATTTAAGACTCACAGACCATCATGGTACCCAGAGCATCACAGATGAAATCTGCCTTCAAAGAGAAGCTATTGTGTAGCTAAGTCAGGGAATAGTCCAAGCACTCTCTAATGACATGTGAGTCTTGATGCCATGCTTGCTGTACAGACAACAGGGAAGAAAGCATTAGGAGCTCAGGGAAGCTGGTTTTTATCTTGAATCATGGGTGATTACTTTTATTTTATCTTGTGCAGCTCAAGTTGTCACAGAGTGTCTGTTCTTTATCAAAGTCTGACCTTGCCTGAGTGGCTTTCTGCAAAAGAGTCCCACTGGACAGTGCTATACTGCCGAGGCAAATAGTTGTGTTAGGACTCTTGTCTTCCTTTAGCTCCCTTCAGCCAATACTTGTGCTTATATTATTGCCAAGCATCAACTGGGCCGTAAGAATGCCCCCTATCATGTGTAATATCAAATACATAATGGAGAACAACTCAAATGTAATCCTTTGAATTATCCGCAATGGGAGTCTGGACCAATGCACTTCTGCACAGAGATGAAAGGAAAAGTAGCCTTTTTCATTCATCCCAAGAGGCTGCTAATCTTCTCCAAAAGGAGCAGCCAGTATTTTCCAAAACATGCAGTGGTTTTGGGCAGCAGGACTTTGGCATCTTTCTTTATAAAGAGCGTAATTTTCAGAGAGTAATCAGCACCTAGCAGCTAAAAAATCATTATCTCTTATGAGATTGTGATCAGTATATGATCAAACATCAGTGTGCTTAGTTTGTTGAATCTAATCAAAATTTTCAGATACTTAGACGTCCTTAAAGATCTCTGTTTTGGTGTCTAAAATTGACAGTCTGAAGTGGCTTCCTCCAGGGAAATGTGTTTGTTGGCGTTATTTTCTTCTTTGCCTCTTAGTCGAGTGTCAGTGATGTTTTTGAGAAGTGTACAGTAGGAGACTAGATGGACCATTAGATAAGGCAATCATTTGGTCAGTAGGTAAACAGACAGATGTTTTTGTTGAGGTTGTGAAATGTAACTCTGTAATGTGTTTCTCATAATGTCAGTAAAGCCCACCCTGCTTCCAGTCTCCTTTCTAGTTTTGCAAGATCACATTGAAAATGGCATTTTAGAGCCTCAAGAAATATTTTCTTATGCACCTCACAGCACTGCCTTTGCAAATGCAAAGTACTGTATGCCATGCTACATTTATGCACTTCAGGTTTGATAGATGAGGGATGCTAATGGAATGTAAACTATCAAATTAAAAACTTTCATATTAGGGACGCCAACAGTGTTTGCTGTACCTAGCAAAGTGAGATGGTGCTTGCAATTTTTCTCTGCTTTTTAATATGATGCAATATGCACACTCTTGTGTGTCACTTCTTTAAAAAGGCAAATGTACAATTTTAATGAGGAGGCGTTCCAGAATCACAAGAAACTGAATTAGTTTTACAATGAGCAGGTCCATTATGCAGTCTGCAGAAACTGCCAGATTATTACACTTTGCACAAACCTTAAGCCTGATTTTCCTCTTCCCACCTGTGTCAGCTTTCCTCTACTCACACATCATTCATTTCAGTAGAGACACCTCGCCCTGCAGTAGGATGGAGCATGGCAGGGGAACTGGAACTACCTCTCACACCCAGTGCTCCTCCCTGAATGTGACAGGGACTGCAGGGGAGTCAGGGGAAGACAAGTGTGCTGAATGGATGTGAGCCAGAGCCTTAGCCCAGGAATACCAGTGCCACACTCAGCAGCTCTCAGCTGAGCCTGTGCAACCACATCCCCACTTGTGAGGAAGCTGGATAGAAGCAGGCCAGGATCAGAAAGGGATCTCTAGGCAGGGCTTGTGGCTGATATATCAGATCTTCATCTGCACTGATTTGCATCCCACTTGGAAGGAAACCACCATGGGGAAGGAGGTAGGGGAAGAGATGGATCCCCTCCACCTGGACCATTTGCCTGCATTCCCTCTCTCATGTTTCCATGCTCTATAGAGTTTGCTGGTTGTCTGTCTACTGGAAGGTAAAAAAAGAGAAATAATAGGAAGGAATCTCTTTCAGGAAGTAATTTGCAAACAATGTTGAGGCTAGAACTGTCTCCAATGGATGTTGGCTCTGTAAAAGATTCCCAAGATTAGCTCACCAGGGACTGCAAAGTGGGAAAGCAGAGTAAATGTGTTTGAAGTGTGGTCAGGCACTCGTTCTTCCAGCTGTTGCTGGTGCAAGTAATGCAGTTCAGAGCAGCTAACTGCAAGATTAATGGAACTGTTCAAATATTTAATCCAATAAAGGTGTTACATGAAATGCTCACTGTAGCCTGCTTGTTTTTCAGCTTGCCAATGTGCCTGTGTACACGTGTGCTTCAACATGGGGTCAGGGTAGGGAAAGGGAAAAATAAATTCCATACAGTTACTGGTGAATTAATATGGCCACAGCTTTGTGTTTCTTAAATGGGACTGAGAAGCCCTGCAAGGTTCCAGCAGTACCAGGGAGGCAGCAGGTCAGACCTGGGTTCTCCAGGTGGGTTTTGAAAGAGACATGGGCTTACCATGGGGCTGTTTGTCTGTCCTGTACAAATCATAAGGAGAGACCAGCTGTTGATGTGAGCTGTGGAAGGGTGGGGAAGAGAGAAAGATATAGCTCCCTCTCTCATCCCCCTGAATTTTTAAACTTCTAGTGTGGAAATATGCCCCTTGTCTGAAAAGATTCTGGTCAGTGTAGGAGACAGACACAGGAACAGACAAATGGTCTGTCATTGCAACAGGTCACACTTGTGCTCCTCGCCCAATCGAAAACCTGCTTTCTCATCTAAAACACTTACAGCAAACTGAATAATTTCTTAACTCACTCCCCTGCCCATGGTGCCTTGAAAAGACTCTCCTCACTCTTTCTCTTTTCCTCATCTGAGTTTCATCCATCTCTTAGAAGCTTAATCACTTCAGTCAGCATCCTAAAACAATCTGGCTTTTTGAGCCTGACAACTGGAATTTTTGGAGGAGCTTATTGCAACACATGGCATGGACAAATCAGTGCCCACTTTCAGTCTGGCTTGAGGCACTGTCAGAACAGAGAAGCAGGAATATGTCTTCTAAGGAAAAAGAGTTTCATGCCACCTTTGTCTGAGGTGGCAATGAAGGTCAATCCCATCCACAAGGAATGAAATACTCCCACTGACTCTTCTTGCAATCTGGTAAGGAAGAGTGAGCCAGCTTACTTACTGCGCTTGTACTGGTCTTCTGCCAGAGCCAAGATCCCCCAGGTCACATCCAACAGCACATTTTCATCCAGATCCTTATGAAGCACCAAAAGGTAGGAAAGATAGAGAGCTGAATCTGCCTCAGACACACTGGGTTTAACCCTTCTACACCCCACACCTGCCTCTTGCCAGGGGCTGGACCAAAGCCTGCCGCCCATCTCACACGAGGGAACATGCTGGCCAAAAGACTGCCATGGCTTTCTGATCGCTGCTGACCATCAGCTGTGGACTTATTATTTGCAAAGTGTCCAGCTCTTATTTTGGACCTTGCTTCGTTGCTTTTCCCATTATCGGCACACGGCAGTTTATTGCATTTCTTCTGACTCACCGTGCGCGACGAAGCGGAGATTTAGGGTGACATCGCACAGCCGTCCTGGGCCATCACTTACATGCTGTGTATGGCAAAAGCCTCCCAGGGACGGGAAATTGCTCCTGGTGGTTAGAAGTAGCTAGGACATAAGGGAAAGTGTTTTCATCCTGAATGACTCTGGGGAGCATTTTGGTTCTCCTAATGGCTCCATTTAATAGATAAAGCCACAGACAAACACAGAGACAGCACAACTCAGAGGTTTACTTGATAAATCACCTACTCTCCCCTGAACTCACAAATGGGAAATTTTCCTCACAGCAAGTTTGTTTGACCTGTTGCTTTTTTCCCACACCTTACTTGGCTCCTGCTCAGCCGCACACAGCCAAGGCTGGACAAGCAGTCAGGCCACTTGCACAGAACATCTGAAAATGCAAGGCACAGCCCAATTTACCTTTTTCCCTATTGAAAATTTCTGCCCAAATGGAAAAGACAGGGACATCAGGTAATGTTAATAGGGAGAGAGGACTACATTCTCCCTCCTGTCAAGATCTTCTTTCCCAGTTGTATTTTACTATGGGTAGCCACAAAAAGAAGAGCTGGGAGAGGTTTTCCTCCTCTCCCGAACATTTTCCTGGGAGGCATGAAAGAGGTCAGGATTGCAGAATTTCAGTTTGCAAAGGTACTGTAGGATGTTGTCTGCTCAAAGCTCTACTCTTAGCAGGATAACTTCAAAGATAATGCGGGATGTTGAGGGCCTTGTCCACTTGAATTTTTAATGTCTCCAGTGGTCAGCATACACAGATGCTCTGGGCCCTGTTTTGGTGCTGCACCATCTTCCTGGGGAATTTGTTTTTCTTTCTAAGGAAGAATTTTTCTTGATGTAATTTATATCCTTTTTGTCCTGTTCAAATACTGTGCACTTCTGAGAAAGGCCTCATTCCATCCTTCCTATATCCTTTTCGAGCCAGGTGCAAAGAGGCAGTAATATCCCCCTTTGCCTTCTCCTTTCCAGGCTGAACAAATCCAGTCTCTCAGCCCTTTTTATCCTGCACTCCAGCTCCTTGACCATCCTGGTGGTCATCCACACAGAGCATTTTGTTCCATTATGCTGATGTCTTGCACTGGGGGGATAAAACAGGACACGGTGATTCTAGATGGTCTCCTGGCCCCTGCCAGTGAGAGGTCCTGGCAAGGCTGTAGCTCTGCAGCCACATGTGCAGAGCAGATCAGTAATCCCAACAGAATCTGCAAGCACAACACTTTGCACAGCAGTGGGCAGCTATTCCTACACAAGCAAATCTTCCTGAAGATATTTGAGACACCCTTGAAGCCCAAAAGAGACAAGGAAATCCAAGATAGGTATGGGAAAGAAAATAACACCCAAGGGATGACACAGAAAAAAGAGGGGGGTTACAGCTGGGTGCCAAATTACCATTTGGAAAACAGATTATTCATCCTATTTACGTAAGTACAATAAATCAGTGTAAAGCCAAACAGCCAGGCAATCAGAAATCTGCAGAGACCTCTGTGGAGGGCAGAGCAATGACAGCCAATAGCTTTTTAAATAATAATAGTGGCTTTTCCTATGGGAATCCCAGTTCATATCATTGCTATGCGCAGCATGCAAAGATAAAGTTCCCCATGCCCCACAGATGGCTCCAATTTCTCAAATAATTGATAGCTGAAGCTCTCCTTGGGGGATCAGGTGCAGGAATGGAAAAGGAGCATCATAATGGCTGCAATTTTCATTCAGCACAAATCTGGTTTGGTTTGCACACGGGTATTACGTTGATGACGGCTGCACTGAAGCAGCTGCCCTGAGAAGGAAAGTGAGGACTGACAGCTCAATTGAGTCCTGGATCTCCCAGCAAACAGCCAGGCCTGCACCTAGGAAAGACTAAGTAAGTAGCTCAGGCAAAATGACTGTGAAACAGCAAAAGATCTTGATTTACTGCAGGGGAAGTAATATATGGACTCCCCACAATGTATTTCATATCTGCAGTCAAGCTGTCTTTAAAAGGAATGAGAGGATATGTGAAGGAGGTGTGGGATGAAAGCAGACGTCGCACTAATATACGAGCAGATCTCTTTTTCTCCAGCTGTAAAGAAATGCAGCAGATTTCAAATCTCAGACAAAAAAAAAGAGACAGCAAATCCTACTACTGCACTGGTTCGAAAGCAAACCAGTGGGACATGCCAAGTGAGAACTACAATTAAATAGGAAAATTAACATAAAGGCAATAATACAGAAACACTGGCTTAAACTGACAGATTCAGGATACAACCTGACACCCTCTTGGTCAGGGTGGTGGTAGCAGTCCAGTTAAAAGGTGGGTGCAATCCTGTTGAAGTGATAGATACGGTTCTGTTGAAGTGTTGATCCTGCAGAAGGGTTTTTCTTTCTCTTAAGGTCCAGTGGTGGTGATGTAGCTCTTGTCCTCTGGGAATCCAGTAGATAAGGTTGCCTGTGGTGTTCCAAACCTCATATTGTATGCAGGTAGGAATGCTTTGTTCCTCCCCGTGGGCAGAGCATCTCATAATGGGTTGATGTAATTTTACAAGTCATGCAGTGAGACTTGATGGCCCATTAGCAGAAGATAGCCCCCGGAGGGCGTTAACAGGTATGAGCCATGGAAGAAATAAAGAATACTGCCCTACCTGTTTTTAACAGCTTATGGAGGTGGTGATAGAATATATTCTTTTGGTTTCATCTTACATTGTAACCTAAAACAACTACTCTCTTCAAGCTTCCTTATAGATTATGATGGTCTGGGCAGAGGTAGAGTGGTGGGCAGGTGGAAGGCATTTCTATCTTGGAACTACAAATCCAGAACCTTTGAAGGCTTTAACGACAAGAACTAATCTCAGAAGTGAGATGTCTGTTTTGTTGTTGCAGAAGCATGGGGTCAGCATCATGCTGCATGAGGCAACACATAGTGAAAAGCAGGATAATTCTTTGTTCCACCAACTGGCAAACTCAGGCAGAGATTTTCATTGTGGATTTTTGTTTTCTTTTGTGGCACACTTGATTTCTTTTCCAGTGAAAGGGGAAAATATGCTAGGTGGATCCATCACAGTCCTAATGCCAAAAACTTGCCAGTTTTAATTGCTCAGGCATTTTAGTAGTGGTCCTCAGGAGTACACCGGCACATTGACGCAAAGAGGTGAGGCAGGCAACAGGATGGAGGAAAACAGCACAGGTTGAGACTCCTGAGGTGGTGAGGTGACTTGCCCAAGGCCATCTGGACATTTGTGTCAGAGGCAGAGCCTGAGGACTGGAGCCCTCAGCCCCCAGTCATTTCCTTAATCACAAGACCCAGGTTCTTCCTAAATTCAAGCTAAGAAGGTGTTTTTTCCTTTTTCCAGCCCACACGTAAAAAGTGACAGATGGGGTCACACCCTCCCTGGGATGGTACACGAGATGGGAAAAACACAGAGCCTGCCCAGACACCCTCTGCCCATGCCAGGTCTCAGCCTCTCAAGCAGGCAACATGATGAGGGCAGAGCAAGACTACAAGGCTGTGGGGGAATGTCTCAGACACAGACCGGGGAATGCGAAGAAGGGGCTACTTGAATTGCAGATTGGGTGTGTAAGACATGACAGCTCGGCCTGTGAAGCAGACACAGTGCCCGACTGGCAAGGCTGTCACTGCAGTTCAGGCAGACTGCAGGGGTTCACTGGGTCACACTTTGAAAGAAGGCAAATGCTGCAGGAATTGTTTGCCTGAATATTTAACACTGCAGCCATGCACACAATTAAACACCCAGATATCTGAGCAACCCTTGGCTCAAGAAGTCATGCCTACACATTTAAAGATGTCAGCAATTGCATGTCTGTGCAATGGTGGCACAAGGAAAAGAAAGCTAATCAATATTAGCAGAACCAAGAGTGGGTAAACAGCTATTCTCAATTCCCTTCCACTCCCTCTAGTGCTTCCAAATGCCTGTTGTCCAATAGGGAATAACTCAACAGTAGCTAAATCTCTATCTTGGTCAAACTAGTTGTTCTAGTTCATCTTTTTGTTGGAAGGGCAAGGTGTGTTGGAATGAAACATAGTACCTTTTATTAGATCATATTATTCTTCTCTCCCACTTTCCCAAAAAGAAAGAGTGCCTTTATGCTGAAATGTCATTTGCTACTCTCTTCAGATCTCACACACTTCAGAGACTTTCTTTCTGAATGAATCCCTAGAAAACATCACCTCATTCTAGTTGCAGTGGCACTATTGTTACAGTGACAATGCAGCAGCTGGGTGTGGAGGTTGAGGTCACAATCCTCCACTTCTGGAAGAAGTGAGCGATTGTTAACCAGCCTGAGAAGGAACTTGCACATGTGGGAGGTTGCACCAGCAGCAGGTCTTGTTCCACCGCTGGGCACAAAGGTTGGCAGGCAGCATCAGCCTGCATTGATGCCTGCCCATGTTATACAACCCCCAGCAGAGTGACCTCAATTTGCCACAAAAAATAGCAATAAAATCCGATAGAGAGATTTCTGAAGAATTTAGAGGGATGATGAGAAGAACGGCATGTTTCTATGACCCTTTATGACCTTTACAGCTACAGCCCTGCTGTGCATGTTTTGTCCATTGAAAACCGAGAGGCTGATCTGACCCTCCACTAATTCAAAAAAAAAAAAAAAAAGATTCACCTAAGAATGTTTCCTGGCTTTACATTTCTCTCAGCTTTTCAGGAAAAAAAAAAATCATAAAAATAGCAAACGTTTTATTTGTTTGTCTGCTGAAACCATTTGCAGAACATTATTTTCCTGGCTAGAACCATTGTAAAGCATGGTCAAAGGGCTCCTGGGAAAGGCAGCAGGGGCTGAGCTGTGCCACAGTGCACAGAGCAGCTGAAGATACTCACTGAAAGCAAGGTTTGGGGTACAGAGAGGGGCAACAAAGTTCCAGGAGAAGCCAGGGAGTGGGAGCCAAGACTGTTGTGACTGCTGCTCTAATAAGCAAAGGGACAGATGTGCTGAGGGCCAACAGAGGCAGAAGGAATCTTCTGACACAGCGGCAGGAGAGAGGCTTCAGCCAAGAGGAGGAATGAGTGTGATTAGATTGGAGGAAAGTGAAGGCAAAATTCAGTGGGCTCAAGACAATGGAGAGCACATGTAGGTCACCACAGGAAACCAGTGCAGCAGTTGAGGAAAAGCACTTTATCTTTGGGTACAAATTTCTACCACAGAACAAGCAACAGGGGGACTGATGGGACTGTTCATACAATCTGAGGCTTTCTGGATGTTCCTGCCCAATTCAAAACCTTTCAGATACCACCAGCCTCCAAATAATTTCTTCTAAATTTCCACTTATAAATGCAGGAAGTCGATTATAGGAAAGGATGAGCTCAGACTAATAATTGTCTCTGGTGGCTTATGGAAAATCACAGTGCAAGTGTGCTACTACAAGAAAGAGATACAGCAACATCACAAAGTCAAGTGGAAGAAATGGCCAAATCCCAAGTGTCTGATGCAGAGGGAGGTTCAATAACAAAAAAAGAAGATTAGCAATTGCAGAGGTGTTTTGTACTCAGCAGCTGGATGTCCTGCTTCCATGAGAATTTCCATCAGGGCAGA
>WAAE01010995.1:0-25297 GCA_013400495.1 Nicator chloris
ATATGAAGATATAATTTAGGTGCCTTCCAAGTAAAATCATATTCTGTACAGTGAATCAGTAGTTGATTTGTTCAGAGGAAGACCTGAGATGCTACAGGAGAATAAAGGATATTCAAGTGTCTGATCCTGGCATTGTTTCAGGTAGGAAGGGGTGAGGACTTACCTTTGTAAGTGATACTTCCTCCCTTGGCTTTTCGTCTGTGACTTCCTCACTGTGTGACTTAATGTGACCATGATCCTTTTCTAGCACCTGCCCACCTCCCAATTTTCTTCTTCAGCTATAGACTTTCACCGTTTTACTGTAGCTATAGACTTTTACCACTGAACTATGAGTAGCCTAAAAATGAAATTATTTATCTGAACATATACAAAATCCATTTGATCTTGAATAAAATAGACTTGTGTCAGTAGAAAGCCAGATTAGCTTTTCTTTTTTTATTTTTTTAGTGAAGAAAAGCATGGTTTCTGTCTTGGTTTTTCTCTCTTCTAATAGTTTGATTAGTGCATTTTTAACATGGAAGTTTCTGAGAATGATACAAGCCAAACCATGAATTAAACCTGTAGGCTGACAGAATAACTTTCAAAATTAAATGTATTAATTTGTGGAGGAAAATGTCCCTATCACATTGAAAGTGTCCTTGCTCACAGCCAAACAGATGCTCTGTCATATTTTTCCGGTACGAGTAAGAAAGTAATCCCCTTTTTAAATCAAACTGAGACTGGCACTTTCTTGAAAGCTGTTAAGTGATTTAGAATATAAATTCACCTATCAAAAAAAACCCCCAAAAAATCCCAAAAAACCTCTCAGTGTTCGCATTCCAATGTTTATTCTACTTGTCATTATCCATAAATGTTTCCCTTCTAGAGGCAGAAAAATAAACCCCTGATGCCATGTAAGTCAGGAATGTAGCCAGTAGTCATCTCAGAGCTTTAATGTACTGTGTGAACATTGGAGAAGGTTTCATGTATTTTTTTTAATCACCTAATCATTTCCTAGCCAAGTAATAGACAAGATGTGGTATATCTTATATATTTTATATGAGCAAATAAATCAAGTAATTGGCAGGGGGAAAAATAATCTTTCAGGTCCAATGTACTTCTAAAATATACCTTTTAATTCTTATCTTTACTTGATTGTTCACTCTCATTGGTAACAATGTGATTTTTGGATAACCTAATGCTGGAACATAATTTTCAATTTTTGAGTGCACAGAAAAGATGATACTAGATATATTGAATTCTGAATTTGTTGACTTGAGTCAATCTGGTGCTAAACTCAGGTACCTCTGTGTTCATTCTTCATTCATCTTGCTTTCAGTTTGATACACAACTTTTTTGGTGTTTCACACATGTATTGTCATAGTAGCAGGTATTTCTTTAAAGGTCCTTTTATGTAAAGTGCAACCAATGTAGTTTTCTTCAGCTAAAAACTTGGAGTCCTCTAAGTGTGTATTTCAGACCATGAAATAAATGCATCTTTGTGTGTCAGTCTTTTAAGGTTTTAAAGTCTTGGATATTTCTCATGCTTTATGTTGATTGAAATTCTATTCACATAAACATGGAACATGAGCAAATATAAGGAGAGATGTACTAAACATTTGCATGACAGATTATATTTGGTGACACCAGAACATTTTTCAAAAAAATAAATACTAAAATCATCTATAGCTCCTCAGATGTCCAGTTAGTTGCAAAACCCATTAGAAAGTTGGCTCGGTGATATTATACTTGTTTCTTCATAGCTATCTTTGGTGCAATAAGATTTAATTTATTCCCTTTCCCCTTCTCATCTCAGGTAACAAGGCTGTTCTCCTTGAAGATGGCAGGCCCTAAGGGAGAGAGGAAAGTTGCCTGTTGCAACTGCAGCTCAAGGAGCTCCTAACAAAATAGCGTTTTGGAAGTTGCTTTCACAATGCAAACCCTTCATTTGTGAAAAGTCAGACACAGGTTACAAAATCAAATTGCTGTATAGTCTCCCAGAAATTCCTCAGCATCTGAATCCTGAATATCTTTTGCTGAGATGAGAGGTTGGACAACTCCTTCCAGGTGCAAGAGCAGCGGCAACACGCGCTACTCTCAAAGGCGTGGTTATTTGAGGCGGTTTTTGGGAAGGACACACACTGACCTCTAACAGTCATTTTACCCTCAGAAGTTCTTATGTGTTCCCTTGGATGATCAGAGCAGACAGAAGGAATATATTGCTGAATCGAATGATTTGCGTTATCTATCCACTCTGATATACTCACTCCAAGGCTATGCAGTCAGCAAGGCCATTGCAGGAATTTCTCTGCTTTCTTTTCTATCAGGTGCTCGTAATCAAGGATAAAAGGTGATGATTCCAGATGACAGTTTGAATTTGCAGCTTTTGGAAAAAAATCAAATACAAGGACACCTCCCCAGTTTGTCTCTGCTCACTCCCATTTTAATTAACTTGGTTGTTTTTCCTTGGCTTTTTTGGTTGGCTTGGGTTCTTTTGCTGGTGGTTTTTGGGTTATTGTTGGTTTTTGTTTTCGGTGGTTTGTTGGTTTTTTTGGTGGTGGTTCTCGTTTTTGTTGTTGTTTAGGGCTTTTTTGGTGAGTGTTATTTGGAGTTGCCAGTGGGGTTAATTCCTTGGCTGTTCTGTCAAATGCTAGCTTCTAGTACAGATATTTGTGTATATATGAACAACTGTTTTTTAATAACCTGCCAAGAAGCTATAATCTTCCATTGCAATCCCTCGGGATTTAATTAGAATGGCTTTCCACAGCCTGACATGTTTATGGGGCATAGGTAAAGAGACAGTTCATAAAGCTGTCAATTTTCTGAGAAATTAAAGAAAAATTGGGCTGCTTAGTGCCTTGGCAATTCCATGCTGCTGATACTAGCATTGCAAACAATGAAATCAAAGGCAATGTAACAAGATACTGATGCATTAGAGATGGGGAGGGTTTAAAATTATATACAAAGGCATTTGTCAATTTGAATTTGAATGCATAAGAGGAGAAATATGGAAAACAAAATATGAACTCCAGTAGCTGCTCAGGTTTAAACAGCGCAAAGCTGAACAATGGTATCTTCATTGCTTTAACAGCAGCTGTCACTTTCCTGGGACAAGTGGGAAGGGATGAAAACTGTGAAAGGAAGTAAGTCTGGTCTGTGAAAACCCTTCCTACAGATTTCCATGTTCTTTGCTACCTGGAGTCTCAGGATGCTTATTCATGTAACAAAAGGCTGTGAGCAATTCTTAGAGGTACAGTTCACAGTATGGTCTCCTGGTTGATGTAATCAGGTCTCTTTGAGACTTTGTTATGGTCTGGCACTTTGTATGGCACTGGCCATTGAAAACAACCCAACTGCCAGATTCTGTCCTTTTTCTTTTAGTAACTTTTCAGTCACGCTATTAGGGTGTATCTGCATCCAGCCACCCTCTTTAATGTAAAATAGCAACTATTCCCCCTTCTTCATGGCTGTCATGTGTTATTGTTTGTTAAAAAGGAATTAGAGTTGCCAACTCTGCCTCTCCTGCAAATTCCCTGTAACCTCACAGTAGAGTTAAATTCGTATTAAGAGCAGTGAACAGTGAGAGTTTGGAACATGGTTTCACTAGCAGGGTGAGGTGTTGTTGAGGAAGCTCTGTAGCTGGGTTGGCATTTAAACAGAATTTAATTAGGGTAGTTAATGCCTGTGTTTAGTATCAAGCATGAACTTCTATAACACACTTTAATATGACTGAATATAAGGTCAGATACATGTTTCATCTTTGTCATTCAATTGGGAATAGCTTTTGCCTAAGCTATGGGAATTACATTTTAAGAATAAATATGGACAGGCTGTGGAATGTTCAAGAGAAGGCTAACACAAAAGACAAGGATCATGATGTAGAACTTACCAAGTAAAACCTTTTTTAAAATGGTGTTTCTCTTGCTTTCCATAAAAAATGAAATTTGCAGACACAAAGGAGTTTTCTGATGCATCAAGGACACATCTCCAGGTCCAGCAAAGTCATGACAGGAAACAGTTTGTTCATTTATCTACAAAAATGGCTGATATTAGGAGCGACTTTCTAGCTGTAACTATATTAATCCCCGGAATAGCAGGTTGTGCAGTCTTTGCAGTGGAGACTTTTAAGTAGGTTGGACAAATTCTTGTTTGCATGTTCTACCTGCTGTAGTGCAAAACAGAGAACTGTTCTAGTTCTGGTATTTTCCATTGCATTTTCTGAGAATTGGAGCATGGGCAATGTCCCAAACCAATAAATTGCCACAGGTTCAGTTGATCAAGACTCACTGAATAGCAGTGGCTCCACTCTGCTACCACAGATGAGGCACTTGAAAACCCAGGTGTTGCAAAATAGGTGTTTAGGAACCAGTAATACATTGATGGACGTATTTATTTGGAATACATTTAATGGGAATTAAATACATTTGCTTTATCCGGATCTTGGACTGTGTTTGAAGCTGCTCAGGTAAAAAGAGTGCAAAGATGAACACTAGTTCTGCTCAGGACACATGGACTAGGCTCCATATTTCTCCTCAAAGTAAACAGAAGAGTGTGACATTTCAGACTGATGGTGCCTTGGCCTACTGTTACCTTGTGTCCTGCCTTTTTACCTCTGTTTGTCCATATGTTCATCTCCTATACCCTGGCGAGACAGTTGAGTGTCTTTCGTGTCTGGAGTTTGTCCATACAATGCAATGCAGTGCATAATGCAACGAGAACCTGCACTGCAGTCCCCAGGCACCATCTCAGTAGCAATCACTATCAATGATCTCAGCATCTACTGTGGACTCATTTATTTCATTTTACTATGCTATTTCTTAAGCCACGTCGTTTCCTTTCCATTTTGTCCTACTCTGTTTCTCTATGGTTTCCCCTTTTGCTCTCATTTCTCTTCATTAATATTCCCATTCCTCTTTTTTTTTAGATTTTCCTGCCTGCTCAAGTCTCCTCTCTGTCCAGCTTTTTAAGTTATAGTCATTACTCCTATAAAATATATTGTAGGAGCCAGCAGATACAGAGTTTGTGTGATGTGCCTCTTATAATCATAAAACACCTTAGGGAGAATACTTTCTCAGCCCAAAACATCATATTTTTCCTTCTTGCAAGATTATTTAACTTCCTGTCTTTTTCTCATTTCTTTTTAGATTCCTACCATGCTTACTAGGTTAGTGGGTTTTTTCCAAGCAACTATAAAATAAAAGTCACCAAGCCATTGCATCTAGGGTCTTTTTTTCAATATATTTCTACATGTACATGATAAAAACGGGAAAATAAAACTTCATGAGTAGAGAGACTGAAAAAGAAAGGAATGGAAGTCAAGGAGAGTCTGTGCTATAGGTCAGCAAAGAACACAGAGATTGAGTGCAGATCAAAGAAAGTTAAAAATTATTTGACAGCATTTGATTTAGAACAGCCCTGCTGAGAAGTCTCCTGTAATAATTTATCCTACCTTTCACTCATAGATTGCTGAGCTGTCTTGAAAGAATTCAGAGACTGTGGAATGCAGCCACTCTTTTCATTTATGATTTAAGAAGATGGGATGCAATGTAATGTGTCAATGTGAGATCAAGGTGTCACCCTCTATCAGGATGGCTCTCAATGATTTTCTACAAAAGGATGTGAACTGAATATTCATGAAAAATAAGGAGTTTATCCTATGCTTTGTGAGGCTGATTGAAGAAAGCTTAGAACAGAACATTGCCATGTAGAATTGTACCTCTCCCTGAGATTATTTCATTTTGTAGAAGCTCTCTCACATTATGAGTGCTTTTGCAGTGGTGGGGAGGTACAATAAAAATGGAGCACAATAGGCTGAGCTTAAGATTAGTGTGATTCAGGATCTGGTGTGTTCTGTGTCTTAGAGACTTGCTTCTCATCTCAAATGTATGTTAGAACCCTGACATTCCATTGAGTACAATCCTGTTCCTCCTCAATTGGGCCCCACAATTCATTGCAGAGGCAAAGAATATAAATCATAAATGAATGCATAGAAGAAGACAAGATAATATGGCACTCATCAAGATTGAACTGTACTGCCTCAACTACAAAAATGTTTCAGGAAAATTTTACTGGGGTCCTAAAATATTCTTAGGGAGACTTCTGCTATTAGTTATGCAGGGCTGCCTTGACATCTGTAGTATCTGTAGCAGTGCAATGTTTCTGCTGGTGCTACACCTGCTGAATTCACATGTCAGACCATATCCTCCAAACTCATGAGGCTGGTTTAAAACTGAGAAAAGTTCATTCAGTGTTCTGAGATTTGGGGCTTTTAGAATTGCACCCAGTGTACATGTCTATGAGGCAAAGGAGTATCAAGGTGTGTCATCAAGTAGAATGGCCAAACGTGCTGGAGCTGTTCGTGCTCTCACCACCCCTGGTGGTGGCCACCAGCCAAACAACAGTAACTATACAGAGAGTGAACTCAGCAGTGTCTTCTACTGGCAGTCAATGCCTAATAATGATGATAATAATAATAAATGCCCTGAAGTGTTCTATGACAATTCCATTTGGCTTAGACAACAATCAAATTAGTATTGCTGTTTTCACTGATGGACATGGCCTGATTGGCAGTGGAACATAATTCAAGTGTAGAAGGTTTCTGCTGCTTATCACAGGAAATCATATAAAATATGCCACAGTGGACCTTTAACATTTTTCTTCTATTTCTATAATGTTTCTTTAGAAGGAAAATGACCTGTAGGAATTTAATTCATAAGCACAAATTAGACACCAATAATATGTTTTAAGGGATGCAATTTAGTTTTTAGCTAGAACTCACAGAAGCTCCATCTAGAAAAAAAACATGCATTTAAAACAAACAAATAAGCAAACACAATGATGCTGAGTACTCATGCCTGAACAATACATTTCTTCTGGAAGAAGGACGTCTGAAGTTTCCAGAAAAGGTTGATTCTTGTTTCATCAGCTTCTAGTCTTACATTTTCTTCAGTATAGATTCTGTTTAGCACATCTTCAAGAAGATAAGAAAAGGTATGAAAGCCACTTTTGAGCACACACAGTATGCTGGCACTTCTTTTCTAGTACACTGTAAAAGGAAAAGAAATTAGAGTAAGAACCATGACAAGATGTGTTTTTCTGCAATTGTGCTGCTATTTCATGGCTAGATGACTACTCCCTATGTAGGAGACTCCTTGGGCAGTGAGCTCAAATATACAGGTCTACATCATCCACATCTATTTTTATTCAGATGTATCTGATCCTCAGTCTCTGGTTTGTCTTTAAGCTTTCATATGACTTCATTAGCAAGTTTCTAATACTTATTCTGTTCCATTTTGAGACTATATGTAATTTATTATTACCGCACATTGCTTCTAATTGTCTTGCTTCTTATTAGAGTTTTTTGTCTATTTGCTGCCTACCAAATCCTGTGTCTTACTTTTGGCTCTTCCTCCCTTGCAAGTGCCCATTTGTGGGCAGTGGTTTCAATGAGCTCCCACTTTAAAACGTCACTAAATTTTGTGACATTTAAGCAATAAATATGTCTGAGCTGCTCACTCTTACTATTTATATGATCGTGTCTCACTCTAATTGGGTGCCTACTTCACAAGTGAGTTTAATTTCTTACTGCAACAAGAAATCTGGAATGCTTGTGTAGCCTGTGACCGGTCTGGGTGGTTTTCACTAAGGCCAACTGATAAAGACATTTATCAGGGCAACCAGCAATAAGGGTCTAAACTATGTGGTTTTAATAATTCTTTGTAGGGAGTGGCATTCTTTATGTCAGATCATGAAATCTGAGATTCTTGTCAGGAAAATGAAGAAACTAGAGCTTATTTTTTAATCTAAGAGTTACAAATTTCAGTGAGACTTAACAAAGTATGTTAGTTTAAGGAGAGAGAGAAGATTTTTGATAGGTTTGTGTAAGGATGTCTGAGCAATCTCCACTTGTTCCTTTAAATTAAGACTTTGATTAAAATGTTCATATTAAATTCAGCACCTCACTGAATTTTTTCCTAGCTTTGTGGAAAAGTCTTTTGAGGCTTTTAATGTGTGATGGCTTTTAATAATTTCCACTATTTCTATTTGAAATCAGAGTACATGTTAGGTGTGTATTTCCAAGATTATTAGAGTAAATGGTGTAACACTGCAGCACTGGATCAAAGGATTCCCCTGTTACAATGTGGAGTTTACCATCCTTGCTTTAAATGTGACTTCAAATGCAGTATCCATCACTAATGCTTGTGGCTTTCTGTTTTCTAAATTGCTATCTTGAAAGATCTACTTAACACCTAATTACTAACAGTTTGCATTAAAGTTTCTAACACAGAAACAAGGCCTTGCTTTAGCCTGTTAATGTGGGTCTCACTGCAGTTCACTGTCTTCTGTAGACCTGATGTAAGGTTATATTCCTTAGACCACCTTTAGTTGTACAGTGAAGAACGTGGATGCATCTTTCCTTTATTCAGAGATACATTTGAGCAGTACTTCAGGGAAGTTGTTCAAGTTCCTTATGGATCTATGTGAACTGTGATTATTTTGGTGTGGGTTTAGTCTGTGCAGTTAAGACAGTCCTGTGTTTCAGTGCAGTTTTCCAAATACTGCGTTTTGAGGTGTCACATGATTCCTGGTTTATGTACTTTTTTGCCACAGATTCTGTGTCTATTTCACAGGCAGCTAGTGAAGTGGGAATTCCCGTTTCCCAGATAACCAAAAATCTTAGAATCATAGAATTACAGAATGTTTTGGGTTGGAAGGGACCTTAAAGATCATCTAGTTACAACCCCCCTGCCCTGATCTTCTACTGGACAGAGTTGTTCGGAGCCCTGTTCAGCCTGCCTCGATGGGGCCTGAAATATTATTAAGATATGTCTGTGTTTGTCTTTATATCTGTAATTAGGCCCCTGTGTCTAAAGTCAGAATGAAGTTAACCTCTTGAATGATGCATGTAATTAACTCTCTATAATCTGTATCACTTGTCTTTCTAGAATTGCTGCAACTGCAAGTGGATCTCTGAGTCATCTGCATTATCTGAGTTGAGCTCTGCTCTGCTTTTTAGAGAGCATTTTCCTGGTGGAAGGATTTTAATATATGGGTGGTATTATTTATTGTTGGTTTCATTTTTCCAACCCATGGCTGTCTTGACTTTCCTAATCAGTGTTTCTCTAATTTTGCCTCCCCCAAAAATCTAGTGATGATCTAACTGAAGTGATCTGCAAGTGTGTTTTCTTGTGCCAGACACTACGTGCAAAGTCCAGTAGACATGAAATTCAGAAGTCTGCTGTAGTCACTGTCACTATGATGTGCTGCCTTGCACAGAATGTTGGCCTGGTCTGTTCCCATAAATCCCAGTAAGAAGGAGAAATTGCGGAAGTCATAGCCCCAGTGGCAGTTACCTGTGTACTGTGAGTGAGCCACAGGAAGCCAGCCCTGGGTGCCACCCTCCCCTTCCTTTGACATCCTTTTCAACTGGGGCCTTGATACTGTGACTTCACACAGCACTGATGCTCAGCTTTGCTGTGCACCTTCTAATTCCATCACTGTTTGAATATTTTTTTTGTCACAAACACTTTCTAATAATGCAATTGCTTCCAGCAGGCCACAAATTACCTTACCATTGTTTTGGCTTGCACTGTCATTGTGGAACCTGTGGAATCTCAGGTTCTAACCCTGTGTGCACTCCTAATGTTGTCTTTTGATAGTTTTAGGCCAATGCATCTGTCAGTCTCAGATGCAAAATACAGGCATTTTCCATGTTGTTTTTTTCCCCAGAGCCACCTGAGCAATACACAGTTCACACATTCAGCACTTTTAGGGGAAAGTTGGTGCTAAGAAAGGCCAGAAATGGGGAGATTCCTGTTTTCCTAAAGATGGGATCGTATTTCCTGCCCAGAAGGTTGCACGAGCAGTGCTTAGTGTAAGCAGCCATCCAAGGCTCAGGAGTTGTGATGATTTTGTGATTTGAAAAGGTGCTGCTCAGCTGCGTGCGGCAGGGAAGCACCGTTTCACCTCTGCACATACGTGTGGCTACCAGCGGCTCACAGGAGAGAGATCAATTCTGTGCTCGGCACCTGACTGTGGCTGGAATGCTGGTGGCATGTCAACAACCACAACAGGCCATGGGGCTCTCACATGAGGAAAGGATTTTAAGATCCAAAGCTGAAAGTTAGGTGTATTTGTGAAGGGGAATGCAATCCAAGGATACATTTTTTTCAGTGCATCAGAGGAAGGGGCTCTGAATACCCTCTCCTGAGGAATTCAGCTGCATATCAGTGAAGGTAAAGTGGATATAAGAAAAATGCCATGTGTATGGAGAGCATTAGGAAAGGTCATATATTTCAAGAAAGAATATTGTTTACAAGGAGTGTTAATAGGTTTCAAGGGAAATGTTAATTTTTTTTCCTGGCTGAAATAGCTACTGTAAGTTTTTAATGGTTAATCATTCATTCTTGAATTTTTATATTAAGCATTTCATATTACTTTATTGACTTAACTTTTATGCTCTTCTTCATTTTGACAGTAAAGAATGACCAGGCAATACTCTTTGAAAATTGGAGACCATTTGCAGCTGCTCTCTGCTGAGGAAAGTGAATAATAGGGTGCCCTCAAGGAATTTCAAAGGTATCACTCAACAGAAACTTTTGTGTCTGAAGAAAACTAGATCATTTTATCGTGGTAGGCATACTGATATGTTTGCTTTAATAAAATGCCATATTTCTGCCTTTAATCTCTTGTCAACCAGCTATTAAAACCCCAAAGTGTATGCGTGCAGCACATGTAAACACTTGTAGTTTCAAGTTTGTCACACAAGATGAAAACAAAGCCTGTAATTTTTGTTTAGAGAACAATCTGTAATAAACTTACTGAGTAATGGCAATGAGGCTCTTTTTCTCACCCCTTCCTCAAGCCAACAAATCAATTTGGTTTAATTCAATAATCCGTGCAATTTTTAAAAAGCATTATCTAAATCCTACAGAGTCTTCCAAAGTGGCCAGATGATGAAATAATGACAACTGTTTTCCATGTAAATAGTGAGGAGCACCTGAAATAATAGCAGTGTTGGAAGATGATTACTTATGAGAACTGACATTATGTGCCTCGAGCCCCCGGAATTTTGCACCTGCACTGAACAGTTCCCCTTGTCTTTCAGCATGGCAATTCTGTGCTGTTAACTCACTCATCATTCCTTGCCTGTTAGGGCAAGGCTTGACTCGGTGCCCACAGTAATAGAAGCTTGCTGTGGGAGTAAAAGACATTGTTTGTGACCCAGGTCTTGTGGTCCTTGCATCACGTTAATTTAGAAATTCCTCAAGGTTTTTGTGGTTAAGGATACCTTAACGAGTTTGGGAATTGTTTCAAATAATAGTAGAACACTAAAAGATAATATTTTCTGAACAATGGCCAATAAATATTTTCTCTAATAACAGTTATGCTGTTTATGAAATAGATACAAAGAATAATTTCATTAACAGATATCCATACCCCTTCTGTCAACCCTCTTGTGCTCAGGTATTTCAGAAGGTGCTATACATGAAAGAAGCCTGTCAGTTGATAAAACACTGACCCAAAAATGCAGCAATAAAGATTGATAAAAACTACTCATTTAAGATTGTCACCAGTCATTTGTCACGTCAGTGAACCACAAATATTGGGAAGTGTTGGTGTTGAGAGGGAAGAATAAAGCCTCACACGCTGCGGCTGCACGTGCTTGCGTCTGCGGGACGGACCCCGGCACCTGTACGTGAACAAATTGGGAGGGAAGACTGCATTTCCCTGAGCACAGTGGAAAGGGAGCCACAGTTACTCTAAGGCAGTAGCAACACTGTAAACTGCCTGTTTGTACCCATCCTTTTTCCCATTACATTAACTCTTGTCAGTGTTTCTTTCAATGGAATAGTGACAAACTTATTTCTACTTCTGGGGAAGCTTTTCGGTACCACTACTAAGTTCCATGCCCTTTCTTTATCTCCTATCTTTTATTTAAGATGGAGTTTATCATAATGAAGTTAGTGTTAGAAGTAAAGAAATGTAAGAAATTTCAAAAGTTACTATTTCATTGTTGATATTCCATAAATTGAACCTGTAGTAAGTTTTCATGTAGGTGGGAGGTCAAGAGTAAGATACCTTCATACAGCTGTGCAAATTGCTTTCCTTTTATTGTTACAGTGTTCTAGATTTTTTTTTTTATTTTTCACTGGAGTAGCTACTTATACATGTGTGAAACTAAGAAACCTTTTTTCATTCAGAGAAAGTTAGTATTCCTTTTCTGTGTTGAATTTCAAATACATGATGCCCTAGGTTTTTTGGATACTTTAAAATCTCCTATTAATCTTCTTTAATTTTGGCTAGCTCACATAATTTAGCACATTTTCCCACCTCTCTATTACCTTACTTCCTCCTGTCATGTATTTTCTCTGTTTAGTTTGTTGGACCTATGTTCTACTTCTTCCTAAACTGTAAACTGATAACTAGTTTCTAAATCACAGGAAGATGTTCCTGTAATCTATTATTTTGTTTATATCTTTTCACTGAACTTTTTCTTTGGGTGTGATTCTTCTCCAAACAATTTTCTTTTTAATTTAAAAAAAAAAAGTTTTGACCCTGCTGACCAATCCTAATGCATTGAAAACTTAAACGTACATCATGAAATTTATGTTCAACAACCTGTTTTATAGACCTTCCTTGGAGTTTTGTGTCAGCCTGTTAACTGAGTTATTCTCATATCCAGGTTTGCCACTAGCACTTTTTCATTCACATTTCATATAAAAAATATTGATAAAATGATTAGTATAAGTTAACCATTGCCCAATAAGGACTAATAAATTATCAAACAGATCGATGCTGTTCTATATACAGTGTATAATCATAGCTCGTTACCATGTGAGTACATGTTCAGGATTTCCTACTTATTATCTATTATTGTTGCTTATTTTTACCATGCTATCTGCTAAGTATTTTACAATCTTTTCTAAAGTATTAGTATCCTCTACCACATTTTTGCTAGTAACTTGACAATGATGAGTCACTTAAGACCTTTTGCTTTGATTTAGAGCTGAGTGTGTGGACATCTTGAGACCAGTCCTGAAGTTGGAATCTCTCTCTCAACTTTTGGTTCAATGTTGGCTGTTCAGACTTATGATTTAAATGATTTTTTCTGCCCTATTGTTTCCTGTTGTGCCATAATCTTTGACAACTTTTACATATTGATAAATTGTGGATCACCCTCTCTTGTGACATGTCTTCCAGGGACCTGGCTCTTGTAGTCTGGTACATCTTTTTAGTCCCTGATTCCTGTGGTCTCCAATGTTAAGGGTTTTTGCCTGAGTCTGATGGCCTCTGAAAGGAATTTTATCAATTCTGTGTCTGTAAGGTTTGCAGTGTTCTTTAGCTCCCCCAGGAAGTTATAGGATATTTTTTCTTTCCACTACGATGTTTGCTGGAAAGCAGCAGATGTCTTTTGCAGTAATAGAAGGCTCTTGCAGTCTCAAAACAAAGAAATGCTGCTATTAAATGTTGGAACAGTATAGGCTGTTTTAGCAAGGTGTCCTCTTGCTTTCTTGTGTTATCTTATGCTTAGTACTTATGGCTAAATCTCAACCAGTAGACCTGGTGGTGTTTCTGGGTCCTGAGACAAAATGTGTGTTTCAGACAATGTTCCATATCTTTTCAAAGTCTAAATATGATTCAGTATGCAGTTCTTAGGTTTCTTTCACTGATGTGCCAGTGGGTGTGGATAGATGTGGTTACTGCTTTACATTGAAAAGTGAAAAAGGGAAGCTGTGGTGTACAATCATGAATTAATCAGGAAATTATTATTCTGTTGTAACACAACTGTAGTCTGTTACAACCGTTAAGTTTCTCTATTGAATTTATGAATTTATTGCTGGCAATTTGCTTTGTGTAGTCTGGATTTAATACTTACAATATATGATTGCAGGCAGAAATTGTGGTTCTTTTCTGCATTTTGTAATGGGGTTTTTTGTCAATTCATTTGAGTGTGACAGCACGTCTGACAGACAACTGATGAACCATAGCAGTTCCTGGGAAAGAGTGCAGGATGCTGCCTTTAAAAACTGACTTTTATACACATGAAGATCATTTTTCAACATTCTAAAAACATGCATCAAATATATTTTGAATTACATATTCTTTGCAGGCAGTGATTAGGATGGAGCTGCAAGAAAAATTCGTTTCATTGTTATTCTTAGGCTTAGACTTTTTTTTTCATTACTGGTAACAAACAGTAAATTGTTTAATTGTTTGTCTTGTGTGCACGTGTCTGGATTAGAGGAGAGTAGTTCAGCCCAGGTCAGGCAAAATAGAAAATGGAAATGTGACTTTGCAGGAAGTTATGGCCATGATAACACTGTGCATTTGTTAGCAGTAATTTGGGCTGTGGTCTTCGCTGCAGTCCTTCACAGTATTCAGAGATGTGCAACATCATCTTCCTTACACGTGGTTGTCTTTGGGATGTTAAACCAGACAGGCATCGTGCACACTTCCTGGGACATGTGAAAGGCCAGTCTCCTATTCCTGCACAAGAGAGCTCCTGTTACAGAGGATTGCCCACAGTACTAGAGTTGTGTGGGAGTCTTTTTGTTTGGGTTCTTTTTTATCCTAATCTCTGGCAGTGCAAATATGATTATTTTCTCAAGAGAAGCTCTCCCACTAAAAAGAAAAGCACATTTTGTGGCCTTTGCTTACTTTGGGTCACCTCAACAGGGAGGGCAAAATATTTATGCAAGTAAAAATGCACGAAGTGTTCTGTGCTAATCTGTATGGCACACTGGAAGAACAGGATCAGCTCCTCAGTCTGCCGTCATCTTCTCATGCATATTTAGGCAAAATGCATGCCTGCTTCCTCTACAATCTGTAAACACTTTAGGATAAATCTTTATCTGCAGGACACAGTGCAATGAAGCCCAGATTTTAGCTTTGTCCTCTGGAAACTATTTTCAAAATGGTTTTGTGGCATCTCTCTAGATCCACATTTCAGTGCCAAGAGTCAAAGATAAAAATGAATGTTGTGGTCTCATTTTAGTCCTGTTTCTATCCAGGCTTATCTAACACATGCCTGTATTTGGAAAGCAAGGACTTCTGTGGTCAGAATAGAACTGGACTGTTTTTGAGAGGTATGTAGGGAATTAAAAAAGCTAAACCTATTATTTTCCTCTTGCTCAAAATGAAAACATAAACATAAAAGACTCAAACTACTTGTCAGGCACCATGATCATGCTTTTTTGTGGAGAATAAAAAATATCCTTTAATCTGATTAGATAGGTAATCTTTGTTCCTCCTTCTTGATGAAATAGTAGTAGAATGCAGGAGTCCAGGAAGGGACTAAAATCTCAGGGTGGTAGAAGGTGCACAATCTTTAATTAAGTTGGGATTTGTGTATGTCAGGTGCCTATGAACTTGGTGCTCATGGGGTAACAACAGAGCTGTGCTGTTTGGCAGCAAAAGCAGCAATCATGGCCAATCAACTGTATAAGCATTGCTTCACACAGTAGCACGGTTTCCATTTTTCCCGAGATATAAGATTAAATAGTTCAGAGAGCTTCTTCTGTAAATACCTTTCTGGTATTCCTGCAGGGCAGAGATTTAACATGCAGGGTGAACTAGAGCAGAGAGGCAGAGCTGTGTGTCACCAGTGCCCTGAAACTCCTCTCTGTGCACACATGCAATCATCCCAAGGAGCCCTCAATACCGTGGTCTTCCTGTTCTGCTGGGAACTGCCATGGAAGCTGCCAAGGAAGAGTCGAGTAATTCTCTCTGATATTGGTGGTTGCATGTCAAATAACCAAGAGTAAACTCTCATGTAGGTGGAAGTATTTTAGACAGAGTAAGGCTTTGGAAATCTCTAAAGGAAAAAACAAAGCATGGGAGGCTTCTGTCTGATGTGAAGTGTTGCTGAATGTTCTAATGTGCTCAATACTTTAATAGATTTAACAAATCAACAGCTACACAAAAACTCCACTCTCAGAATGAATATTCTAATGCAAGATGGCTCTGATAGGATCTACCTCCAACTCCTATTTCACTTGGGCTTTTTGTTTGCAGAGACCGGCAGGATGAGATGACAGTTTTTTTCTGATGGCCCAGTTAATACTTTTCACTAACAAGGAAAGGGGAAAGGAATAATTCTCTGCAATAATATTGACTTCTTATGTGATCTTGGGTAAGTCACTGGACTATTGTATGCTCAACTTCCTCAAGAAGAGAACAATACCATTTCTGTAGCTTGCACAGGTGTTATGACTGTTACTGTGAATAAAGGATATTTTGTTTTCCATGGATTGAACCAGCACAGAATGTTTTCAGTTCTCTCTTAAAGGAAAAGAGGAATGTTTCCAATCTGTCAGGGTGCTTTGGCCAGCATACATTGAATTGTTCCATCCTGCTGTATAAATGTGAGGTTTTTGATTTTTTTCTTTGTTTGTTTTCAAATATTTAATTTTTTTGAAATCATGGGTGAATTTTTAAATGAAAACTGTCCTTCTGGGAAAGCCAATTCTCTTCATAAAATATTGAAGCAAAATGGTTTTTACATTTCAGACAGTGAAATCCTTAACATTTCTGAAATAGCTCTGTCAGAAAAAAACCCCAGCTACTCTTTGACATGTTCAATTAATTCCTGTTCCACCCCCCGTATTTTTTTCAGCCAAACTGTGTGTGAGTTTATTGTAACAGTAAAATTCTTTGAAAGATGAACTTACAGACCGAGATGCATAAAAGAAAGCTAAGTGACTTTAAAGAACCTTTGCAGTTTTTGGACTCCAGCCTGATTTATAGATATTTGTATTTGTTTGTCTCCTGGGGCTTTCCAAGGAATGAAAAGAGTGACAAAATTTCTTCCATGTTAAATTCCAGTACTGAAACAGTTTTCTAGAGTTCTGGCATTGGTGAATATTATTATCCCAATGTGTATTTTGGGCACCTCAGAAGACAACTGTTGAGCTCTTTTCTGTAATGCTTGACTCTGGCTTTGCAGAGGCTGCCTGTTTTGTCCCTTAGTGCAGGTCACCACCTGGGCACAGCCCCATTCTCCAGCAGTGTCTGTGCCACCAGCTCTTCTAAATGCTTTGGTTTGATGGTTAGGCCGTAGTCAGCTATTTGAACAAAAGTTCCCATCTTCTTCATCAAAGCATGAGTGCTAATAACAGCTGGTAGTTTTCCTGATAAGAATTTCTTAGTGCTTGCATGATTTCTGGATGCCTTGAAGACAGCTTTTCCAAATTTCAGGTGTAAATTTATATGTAGGGATAAGCACACTTACTTCATCAGGTCTTACAAAAGCCAAACCCCAAAACCTCATTCAGAAATTCATAGCTTGTCTACCTTCTTTCTTCCTGTAAAGGAACTGAAGAAATATTTATTTTGTGTTAATTAGCTATCTGCTGAAACTTGTTATAACAAGAGAGAAAGCAAACTTCCCTTTTGGTGAGCAATCCTGTGATTGCACATTGCCAAACTATAGTTTGTAAATATGAAAAAAACATCCCAGACTGCTTAAAACATAATTATTAATGTAACAAAGCAAGGCAAGAACAGCATCCAAAGAATTCATGTTTGAAGTCACAGATAATCCTGTAATTGCTACTTCTTGGTAAAATTCTGAGTATGTGAGAGGGAGCCTTTATTTTAAAATGGCACATACACATCAAAGACACTTTCCTTGTCTTTCGTACAGCTTTTTTTCAAGTAAAGAAACACCCACACAGAAAAGGAAAAATAAAGTTCTGTTGTGCTCAAAAGTCCGTTCATTTCTGCTCAAAGTAAATGCTGGTTTTTGGCAGCCTACAGATGGAAACATGTTTAACACTGCAAAGGTGAATTGCTGCTACAGCAAGGACTGGAAGTGGATGTCAGCACAAGGGAATTATTGTCAGTTTTTTGTGGCTGGTTCTTTGCTGAAGGGTTTCAGACTAGCCATTGCCAAGCTTAGAGCAATGTTTGTTTCCTTCAGTTGCTGGTCTTCATAAAAGCATCATGCAAGGAAAATTTGCCTTAGTGGTGATGGGAACATATTGCAGGTTTCAGTATTAAAACTGGAATCCTGACTCCCACATGCATGGAGGCTGCAAGCAGGGCTGTCTGGTCAGCTTTCCTGAGAGTAGTAACCTCACTGTTTTGAGGTAGAAGATGTCAAGGATCTGCTGTGAGGGTTTTTCTCCCACTGTGATTAGCCAGGACTTGAACATCACCTGTACCAAAACTAGTGTGTTAGAAATTAAGCACTCACATTTTAATAGAGATCTGTCTACTGACACTCACACGGAATAATAGAGGCTAGCCTATATACATGATTTTTTATCCTCCTATAGTCCATACTCCTCTATGCTGCACAGTATGCAACTGCATTTTCGTCTCCACAAAATTCTACAAAATGTTTATAAGTGTTCTGTGTGTTGGAATTTCCCACTTTTCTTTCAGTGATTGGCAGGAGCTGGTGGATATTTGGTCATAATTGTGCTTACTTGTAACTTAGGTTATATGTGGTGGGCTAACCCAGGTGCCTGCCAGAGCTGCTCTATCACTCCCCTCCTCAGCTGGACAGGGAGAGAGAATATAGCAAAAGGCTCCTGGGTTGAGATAAGGGCAGGGAGAGAGTACTCACCAATTACCATCACAGGCAAAACAAACTCTATCTAGGGAAAATTAGTTTTATTTGTTGCCAATCAAGGGGAAAATTAGTTTAATTTATTGCCAAACAAGTCAAAGTAGGATAATGAGAATTAAACACTAAATCTTAAAAACACCTTCCCCTACCCTTCCCTGCTTTCCAGATTCAGCTTCAATCCAAAATTCTCTACCTCCTCCCCACAGTGGTATAGGGGGATGTGGAACTGGGGCTGTGATCAGTTCCTCACACATCCCTACCACTCCTTCACACGTCTCTACCACTCCTTCCTCCACAGAGAGAGGGCTCCTCACATTCCTCCCCAGCTCTGGTGTGGGGTCCTTCCTGTTGGACACAGTCCTCCATGAGTTTCTGCAAGGTGAGTCCTTCCCACGGGCTGCAGTTCTTTATGAACTTCCCCACCATGAGTCCCTTCCACAGGGTGCAGCCTGCTCCAGTGTGGGTCTCCCACAAGGTCACACAAGTCCTGCCAGCAAACCTGCTCCAGGGTGGGCTCCTCTCTCCACAGGGCTGCAGATCCTGCCAGGAGCCTGCTGCAGGATGTGCTTCCCATTGGGTCACAACCTCCTTTGGGCAAAGACCTGCTCTGGCGTGGGGTCCTCCACAGGGAATATCTGCTCCACTGTGGGCCTCCATGGGCTGCTGAGGCACAGCCTGCCCTCACTGTGGGCTGCACCTTGGGCTGCAGGGGAATCTCTGCTCTGGCACCTGGAGCACCTCCTCCCCCTCCTCCTTCACTGACCTTGGCATCTGCAGGGCTGTTTCTCTCACACATTCTCACTCCTCTCGCCAGCTGCAACTGCTCTTGTGTGATGGCTTTTTCTCCTTAGACATATTATCCCAGAATTGCCACCCCTGTTGCTCAGCCTTGGCCAGTGACGGGTCCGTCTTGGATCTGGCTGGCAGTGGCTCCGTCGGACATGGGGGATGCTCCTGGTAGTTTCTCTTAGAAGCCACCCCTGGAGCTTTGCTGCTACCAAAACCTGGCCCCAAAAATCCAAAGCAATAAATCACTGCTGTCTCTGCTAAAGAGCATTTTCTGAATTCCTGACAAAGGTCCATCAGAACTGTGGTAGTGACCTCCCTTCTTGCAGTTCATGTTGAATATAAATCTTTTGTATACTGATATTTGTTTCTTCTACTGACTCCCTTATTTTGTCTTGAAACTCTAAGATTGTTTCAGCATGGATTACATCTTGTCTAATGTGTGTCATCACATAACCAAGCTGACGTCCCTTCCTACTACTAAAGTACAGGTGGCAGTAAATAATGTTTTAATCCGAAAGACAATGCCCATTTAACTTTGAAAAACATCTGTGGGGTTTCTTTCTTTTTTGGTGGTGTTTTGTTTGGTTTGGGTTTTTTTGTTTTTTTTTTTTTTTTTTTTTTTTTTTTTTTTTTTTTTTTTTTTTTTTTTTTTTTTTTTTTTTTTTTTTTNGCTTGTGCTGAGCATGGATATCAGCACTTCATGGCCTTGAAGGAGTTCTCTTGTTTTCCAACAGGTGCTAAGAACCACAGAGCCGGTATGGAGCACTGGGATATAGGTGAATTGTTTGGTTGTCCCTGACTGGCTAAAACATGCTTCTAGACTGCTCTTTTCATTAATCATTTCCAGAGAAGAGGGAAAAATATGTTCCCGATGGGCAGGTTTGGAGATGCCCCTTCTGGTTCTCTTGCAGCACCACCAAGTGATTGGAAGCAGGATCTGCTCAGACGTGATGGAGACAACGGAGCTGAACCTCTCCCAGAAAATCTCAGGCCACACTGAGCTGCAGAGGCTTCAAGGACAGTAACTAAATAAACCCAGCTGATTTTATATATCTGATCTGGGTAAGGACACTGTGCTAGGGAGTTTAAAAGCAAGCAATATAACTGGCATAACTCATCCTGTTAAAATGAAGGGGTGTTTTATCGTGGGTTTATAATGGCAGTGGCACTTAGCCAGAGCTGGGGGCTAAAGAACAGGATCCTACTAAGCAGTGTATCAGAAGACCAGTATTTCTTAGTGATGGTTTTCTTGTGGTTAAAAACCTTGCCAACAAGTGAAACCCTTCCCAAACTGGAGTTCTTTGCGTGACATTTCTGCAACTCTTTCTTCCCAAGCTTTTTGGGCTGTCATGTGTGCCATCGGAGTGCACTGCTGGGTAGACAGCAAAAACCTCTTTCAAGGAAACATGTATGCTGGCAAAAAGTTGAGGGTGACCCCATGCTTCAAACACACAGTCCTGTTGTCATAGATATTGTCATGAGGAAAATACAGGGATTTAGAAAGGGAACAGAGAGAAATATTTATTTTGCTGTAAAAAGTGACCTTGGAAATGTGCATATCAATTGAGCAGCATCTGCCAAGAAGTTTTTCTACAAATAGAAAACTAAAGAACTTGCACAAAAGTACTTTTGTCTTTCTGAAAGAAATGGCTGGATGCCCACATGAATACTATATCTTCACCAAAAATGTGTATTTTTAAAAATCTCTTATCAGATATACTGAGATGAAATTAGTCTTGAGAAAAAATGCTATTGAGAGCCAAAGGAAATTGGAAATAAGAAACTCCACTGTTGCACATCTTGCAGAAACTCACTGCTGCAGATCTTTTCACATGAGCCTGCTGAGAAAGAACAGAACTCTTGTGCCTATTAAATGTTTTCATAACTCTTCCAACATCCAACTCTGAGAACAAGAGGGCTGTGAGTATTCACTGCATGTCAAGTGCAAGAGAGAGACAAAGTGTCTGAAGGATCAGAGCTCATTCTGGATAAACTAACCCAGGGCTTAGGCAACCACAGCACTGCCCCTTGACAGAATGAGCTTATATGTACTGAATAATTAGGTGTCCTTATCTGCAGTGGTTTGGTTTTGTGTGTCTTTTTGTTACACCTCTGTTGAGCTTTCTGATAGAAACAAATTTCAGGAATTTCATTCTCGAGAGTTAAAAAATGGGATGAATGGGACAGATAGTCTGGAGACTGGTGGGTGACCCTGGGAAATGGAAAAGGGAGGGAGAGACATTAAAGTGAATTGTGATCTTTCAGTTGGGTTATGTGATTTTTGATCTTTTCATTTTAAGCAAAGCAAATAATTACTAAGGCCAAACTGTGTTGCGAATTACACAACCAAAAAGTCTTAGCTTTATGTACATAGCTTCCTTTTTAATTTATTTTTTTCCCTTTGAACAAATACATTGCTATTAGTCTGTTTCTCAGAAAAAGAGAAGGAAACAGGCAGTTTTTATTAAACCTCTACTTGGGATAACATTGTCTCAGTTCTGAGGGATGCTAACTACTTATCCTTGAACCTGTGATTGCTGAGCACAGGTTGATGGCTTGTGACCACAGCACACAATTTCAGAGATTAAACTCTGTCAATCACCCCAGTAACTAGGTCAACAAATTCCACCTTATTTTCACACACACAGCTTTGCCTAATTTCTTTTCATGTGAAGGACCCATGAAGGCTGGAAGACATGTTGGATGGACTCTGTTGATTTTCCTAGTATTTCAGTTTTAGCTTCAATATTCTGGAAAAAACCCAACTCCATGTCAATAGCTTCAGTCCATTCACATTTTAAAGACTGAAATCACCTTTAACAAGCAGAATTAATTGTAAGCTTCCTTGTGCTTGTAGTTGATAACTGTTCCTGTAACATTCTCCTAATATGCACCCGACCAGATTAAAGATTTGACAAAAAAATATTAGTGCTACATCTAAATGATTTTTGAGCGTTTCCAGGGATGGTGATTCCACCACTTCTCTTGGCAGTCTGTCCCAATGCCTGACAACCCTTTCAGTGAAGAAATTTTTCCTAATATTCCATCAAAACCCCTGATGACTCAGCTTCAGGCTATTTCCTCTCTTCCTATCACTTGTAACTTCGGAGAAGATCCTGACCCCCACCTGGCTACACCCTCCTTTCAGGTGGTTGTAGAGACCAATAAGTTTTCCCCTGAGCCTCCTTTTCTCCAGGGTAAACATCCCTAGCTCCTTCAGCCACTCCTCATTGGACTTATGCTCCAGACCCTTTACCAGCCTTGTTGTCCTTCTCTGGACGTGCTCCAGCGCTTCAATGTCTTTCTTATAGAGAGGCCCAAAATTGAACATGGGATTCAAAATGCAGCCTCACCAGTGCCAAGTCCAGAGGGAAAATCACTGCCCTGGCCCTGCTGGCCACACTGTTTCTGATGCTGGATGGCAGTTTCACTCTCTCCAAGCATACATTATTAGAGCCACAGGTAATTTCCTGATCCCCTGGAATGCAGGTGGCATTTGCAAACTCTAGTCTCTTCCCACAGCCTGAGTCTTTGTTGGTGCAAGGAGTTCTTTGTTGGAGCTGGCAGCAATATGGTGGCATTATAAACCAAAAGTCAGCGAAGAAAGTTTTTATTTGCCTCATTTCCCAAGAGGAAAAACCACAGTTAAAGGCTAAAAACCTGTCGATACTTTACGACACCAAAATCTGCATCATTTTACAAAGAACTTATTGCAAATGAAAAAATGTTTCTTTACTGTAAAAGAAAAGAAGTGGAACAAGATGGAGTTTTCTTTGAAGATAACTGAGCCATGAAAGTTAGAGCATTTCCATGGCAATGGCTTACACACAGTGCAGCTACTGTTGTGCTGCAGAAATGGGTGCTACCTGGCGTCATCTGCCAGGTCCAGCAGCTTCCTGATTTGCAAGTTGCACTGGTTGAAGTATCCAGTTTGTTTTCTACTTGCCTAATTTTTCAAGTGGAGCTTTGGATTTACAAGCAAACAAACAAAAAAACCCCTCTTCTTTTTTGCTCCTTTTCTTAATGCTGGGCATTTTTCTGTCAAAGTGTCCTAGCTGTGTGATAAGAATGGCAGTAGGAATACTATGCATTTAATTGCATGCTAGTCAGGCATGAGGGAGCGTGCAGGAAGAGCTTTAGCTGACTTTTGTGTGTAGCACACAGTTAAATGTGGATGCTTCTCAAAAGCAAAGGAAGCCAAGGCAAAATAGTTCTGGCCATGGGTCCTAGTCATTAGCACAAAACATGAGAGTTTGGCTATGAAAACTAAGATGGACTTGTGGAGATTTTAGATGGATGTCAATGGCCTTCATGAGGAGTGGGAAAAGCTCTTTGTGGCCTTGACACTCATTCCTAACTCACAGGTCTTGTTGTGATTAGGGAATTCATTTAATTAAAATTAGCTGTGGAATGGTTTATGGAGTAAATTTGACTTGAGTTCCTAAATTCATTTGAAAGCTGGCGGCATGAACTATTTTTCTAACCTCATGTTGTAATTTTCAGCAAATTTTGTTCAAGCAACTAATTTACTAATAAAACTGGAAAGTTGCTTGATTCTGTAAACAGAATTCAGTTTTTGCCTGCAGAATTGCTGCTTTTATTTCAAAATCCACCTTCTTACAAGCTCCTCTTCCTCATTCCTCATTTTAGAACTGTATGGAAGTGTTTGCATGTGTGGTATGGTAGAGTGTGTTTGCCAGAAAGCTTGACAGCTAAATTCCTGGCCGTTCTGTCTATTCATCTTCTAAGACAGGATGATTTCTCACCACAGAATGCTGCTGTGTCTTCCCATGTTTTAGAAAATGACCCGTATGATAGCATGAATATCTCCAGTCTAGCTCAACTGACTGGTGCAAGTCCTATTAAAATTTTGATTGTGCCAACATAGACTACCTGGTGAGCAGTGAATGTTTACCACTTTCCTGGGATATTTTTCTGCTGGTATTGTTGTGCCACGATCCCTCTACAGACATTTAGGTACATTTCCATCATGGTGCTGCAGTCAAAACAGAAACCGCGATTTAATTCAGTGCTTGAATCTGTCTCTGTCTCCTGCCTTCCTGTTTCCATTTCAATGTGTTTTAATATGTGAGGTTAAAATAAAAATCTTTCTGGAATAGATGGCAAATAATTGGCTTCAGCTTCTCTCCTCTTTCCTTTCCCCACTCAACCCACCTGGGCCTATGTTTATTGAACTCCATACATTGTCAAGACAGTATTTGTAAATGGAATTTAACTGTAGGTGAGCAGTACAAATGTAATAATATTACACAACTCTTGTTTAATTTTGAAAGCTCTGTCCTCTGCAACAGCACTTATAATGGACGGTTCAAGCTGAATTATCCATTATTGCTCCCAAAGTTTACAATTAAACTATCGATCAAAGCTGGCAGAAAATTCTCAAGCAGTCTGGGTGTGTGCCGGGCTTGTTTTAGATGCAGGCTGAGGGAGAGAAAGCCAGAAGCAGCCTTCAGCTAATCCTCTTAGTGCTAACTGTCCTGGATGCAGCAGTGATTATGTATCGTGCTTATACAGTTTTAATAGGGCAGGTCCTATGCAATTTGCGACCTCTATTTCTGCCTGGAAAGATTGGAGCTTAACAGGTTTGGATCCACTGGGAACCAGCTTCGGCTTTTAGGCTTCTTCAGACACTGCAGAATGCATCTTTTCTGGGGAATTCCACAATAAAATGACTGTTATTTATCATTACAAACCTCTTTATCATTTAGTCAATAAAAGGCCTCTCTCTCTCACTTTTTTTTTTTTTTTCCATGGTGTGCTCAGAGTCAGAAATCTGTATTAGTCTCCCCTGGCCTGAAGGCAAGAGATGTCAAATGCTAAATCATGATCTGCCCTGGCTTTCTGGCTAAATTGTGTATGAAGGCCTGAGGCAAAAAGGTGCACATGCTCATTATTTGAAACAGAATGATTTTTTCCCCTTTCTTTTCTTTT
>WAAE01010996.1:0-30966 GCA_013400495.1 Nicator chloris
ACTGATAATTAGACTCCTGTGAATCTTTTGAGTCTAACAACGATACATTCTTCAGCAAGATGGATAACATGAACCTCCTAGATGGCTTCTATGTATACAGTGATCATATCCTTAGAAAGAGTATAATTTTGAAGCCCAGCTTTATCTGTGAAGGCGTTTAAAAGAGGTATAAAATAACCTCTACCACGATCAGTATTTAAACATACAAAATTTAAGCTTTGCCTTTTAAGAATATTTAATTTCAGTAAGATTATCTATTTTTTCTCCTGAACATGAAACTTGGAGTGTTTGAGACTTTTTCTTTTTCAATGACTTTTTTTTTAAATTTCAGTGTTTTAAAATAGTATTATGACTGAAACCTTATAAAAATTCAGCTTTTTACTTTACATCCTGTACTTTACCTTACCTTACCTTACCTTACCTTACCTTACCTTACCTTACCTTACCTTACCTTAATCTCTTTTAGAACCAGCTAAGCTTACCTATTTGTTGGTGAAAAAGATGCAGAATGTCACTGCAAAGAGAATTATTTATGAAACTTCAAAAGCTATTTCCTATGAAATGTGTATTCAAATGCACAATGGAAAAAATAGGTAAGTGGTAAAGGCAGGGTTGTTATCCAGAGACACAAAAATGACAAGGTTAAGGTAAAATCTTAGAAACTCAGAAAACTTTTAGACAAATTTCTTCTTTTGTATTTAGTTGGAGCACTTAAGGGTCTTGACATTGTCTGCCAAGTGGTATCAGTCATTCCACTATCATTGCTGGTAGAACATACTATGTGATTATTTTCAGGGTTTTGTTTTTTTTTTTTTTTTAATTTTGTTGTTTGGGGTTTTTAATGCACTCAGATTAGGAGCTTAGTGAATAAAAGCAACCCAGTCTTTCCAATTAATGGTGGAAGGTTGCAGCTTCAAAAGAAAAAGAAATCTATATTGACATAAATATGTTTGCATTTTCACAGTCTATTTCTGACATGCTTCCAGACTCTATTAATTTTTTTATGAAATATTTTGAATCTATTTGAAAGGTTCACAATCTCCCACTCTGTAGAATGCTTTGTGCATGTAGATATTGTTAAGATGTAAATATTTTTTACCTTTTTTCCTCTTAACTTTGCATTGCACCATGACAATCATCCACAGTTATACAGTAGTAGCTTGATAGATGTGATATTTTAAAATACTGGGCACTATTTTTAACAATCACTGACCAGTTAGTTACCTACTTCCCCTACTGTCTTGGAGATGAATCTAGAAAGGTAGTCAAGCAGGTGGAGAGATCTTCCTCCCCTTTACTTGTAACAGCTTGCTTATCCTTGGCAAGATTATATTATACATTATTTCACCCAGATGGAAATCAGAAGGAATTATTGATAGGAGAAAAGGAGAGGCGTAAATGATAGAAGACAATGGGAACCTTCAGCTAAGATTTTGAGGAGATTTATGTAGAGCCTTTGAACACTTTTTTTTTTTTTTCTTTCCAACTCCTGCTCAAGTATTTTAAGGTGATTGCATTGAATGATTTTAATGAGGGGAATAGGATTTGTTACTTCAGCACAAGGAGTACTGAATTGTAAAGAGTGTATTGCAATTCAAGTGTCTGCTGTCAGCAAACTCTAAAATTCTTAAGTCCTGAAAGAAAACGTATTAACTTTGTAGGTGGTAGACAACAGTAAAAGTTTCTGAAGCAGAAATACAAAACTTCATCTTTTCATCTCCAAAAACCTTACAGCCCAGTCCTCTGAGATTCACAAAATTTCTGCTTTCCTTGTACATCAGCCAATACAGAATGGAAAAAAAAAAGCCAAAATATTCTGATTCTGTATTTTTTATTTATGTTCAGATAATGAACATTTTACTAGCTTCTATTTAAAATGTGAATAGAAGTGAAAACTGTGAATACGTGGCATCTTGTGGAATAAGTCAGACTGTCAGAACAAATGAGTTACACAAGTCATCTCTATCAGTGATTCCAATGCTGGTGTTAAGGCTAATATAATGTCAATGAAGTTAAGGTACAATGTCATTCAGATCAGGGACTCCTGATTAAAAAATTAAAATAAAACCCACCAGTAACGAGATTAAGCTTTTTTTTATGCCAGAATAAATCGAGTCTCAAAGTCAAGTTATTTTTTCCCCATGTTTACGCAGGCTGAACTACAGAATAACAGGCCTCCAATAGGAGTGCTAGCTGTATATCTGGTTTACCTGAAGCACAAAGGATTCCCTGGCCCAGTAATCACCATTAACCCTTAATGTAGCCATGTCAATGCATTTGTTGTTTTTCCGAGGGTGAAAAACTTGCTTTATCCTACAGATTACATTTAGACATTATTACAAATAGTAACAATAGACACACACACAGAAAAGAACCAATATCTCAGAAAAAGCTATATAAGTTATGGGCAAACAGGATAATCCACTACCTGAAATATTTGTTGAAAAATTCATAATCCTGAAGACTGTTAGTGCCTTCTCATTCTGGAGGTTTTATTTAGGCTTTTGGGGTGATGAACTCTGTGTTGTTCAATTTTAGTTATGTTTATGGCTTAGTGACCTCCAATTTTGTCTTCACAGTCCATATCTTCACACTTTAAGCCCTCCTTTCTATTTTTAAAGGGATTCAATTTCTGTGAACCATTATTCTGCTTCCAACATGTTTATCAAGACTGGAAAATATATTGGAACTGAGACAGTCCTGTGTTCCCTCCTGTCCATCCTCCTCCTCCTCCCTGAAGCAGTTTCTGTATTACAACTAATGATGCAATTTAAACTTTTTGTGAAATCCTGCAATGGTGATTCAGACTTTGTCACTAGGGCTCTCAGTGGTCAAATTATAGAGGTAACCTATTTTCTTTAACATCAAAGTATTTCAAAAACTTGAAATGATGAAAGAAGAAAATTGAAGTATCTATTTATCTATTAACAAAAAAAATGAGGAAAGATAGAAAAAATATTAGCAATTAATATTTTAAGGTCTTATTTTGTCCCCTAGGTTAGTTGTAGATATTTGTTCTCTCAATTCTATCATACATATATTATGTTTGATAAATTCTATTGTGTCAAGTAACTTAGGGGTTTACTAAGAATTTATTACTATGAATTTCTATTATAAACTAAGGGTTCTTAAAAAGTCAGAAAAGAAAGACAAAATAGCTAAATTAGTGTGTCATAGGATGTTTCAGAGCCAACTATACAATGTGAAAAAAAAAAAAAACAAAACCAAAAAAAACCTTCTAACTTTTGGGTATGCAGAGTAACATCTCCTAAAGAAATGGATAAGTAATAATGTCATTGTGCAAGAACTTAGCTGGCATTTTTCCTCAAGAATGAAGAAATAAGTCAGGCAATGTTAACATAGAATTCACAGTTGTGATCAAGGACACAGAAAATTGAATGGTGAATGGAAAATAGAAGTTAATTTGTTAGTTTTAATTTAGGAAAATAAAAGCTGAAAGGGATGTGATAGATTTTATAGGCATGAAGGTATTTATTATGTAAGACAAAGTTAATGTTGGAAATAGATATACATGCACTGTGAAAATATTAAAGTAAAATTTAAAAAAAAAATTAAGAAGATTAAGAGGACAGCCTTACCAGCACCATAGAAGAAAACTAAACAGGTTTGTTGAAAAGAGGAAACCTCAACATGGACCTGATATCTTCATTAAATTGGAAGATGCATCCATGCAGCTGGATGAGGTTTCTCCTGGTTTTGTATTTCTCAGTATTGTTATCTCATTTTAAGTTCCATTAGGAAACCAGCATTACATCTTGTACAACTTCTCATGAATGTTGGAGCTGTATCAGAGGTATAAGAAGAGAAAACAGGATCTTCTTGTCTTTAGTCTTCAATTTCTGATATGTATGGAGTGCTCCCAACACAGTCTTTTAGGTCACTTTGTATACAGTTCTTTTTAAAGAGAAAAATTCTATCATATTCAGGTTTCAATAATGCATCATCGTCGTTAAGTTTTGAAGGAATCTTACCTAGTCTCTTGTATTTGGCAGTTTGAATTGATATTTCCTGTAAATATAGTTTACTAAGCATTCACTAGGAAATTTGTCAATCCATCAAACTAGGGAAGGATTTCTGGTAATTTTGACACTAAATCTTTAAATTAAGTTCTAAAATCAAGCAGAAATTTTGCCAGTTTTCTATGTTTTCTTTACAATTCAGTAGCATCTCTTTCTATATATTTATATGAAAACTTATTTTAAAATCTATTATCTAGGTGAATCTTTTCTTAGTTTCATATGGACCATAAACTTTGAAACTATGCACAGCACCAAACCAATGACAAAAAAAAAAAAAAAAACAAAAAAAAAAAAAAAAAAAAAAAAAAAAAAAAAAAAAATTGTATATAATTTAAAGACTCAGGAAAATGAATCTAGCTGCTGGGAGGTTTTGTAATCAGAAAGACAGTGGATAACGGTGCAGCAGCCGTGAGGTCTAATGATGCTTCAGAAAAGTAAAGATAAGTTTTGTCCATCCCTAAACTAAAAAATTCCTGTCACAAGTCCAGTACAAACTTTTGCTTCAAGTGGATTCATTTCTACTAAGTTGGGATCTTCTTTCTATAGGTAATTGCATTTCTTAAAACTAATTGTCACTTAGAATGAATAATTATTTCCAAAGGAAAATGTCAGATGTTCGGTGAAAATATCCATTTCCTGTCTGGTATTCACATTAGCTCTTTTAAGGCAAATGCAAATTTCCAAAAGAACAGAAATGTCGTGTAGGGGTGGGGTGAGAGGGGGAGAAAGAGGAAGAGGAGATATTTGGACTGATGATATTTGTCTTCCCAAGTCACTGTTAGAAGCGATGAAGCCCTGTTTCTGTGGGGACTGAGCACCTGCCCGACACCTGGAAGTGATGACTTAATTCCTTCCTTTGTTTCACTTGTGTGCATGGCTTTTGTTTTCCCTATAAAAGTGCCTTCATCTCAACCCAGGTATTATCAGTGACTGAGAGACGGGGACATTATGAGTTCTGATCAGAAACCCAAATTTATTGAGCATACAAGGCATTTAGGGTTTTTCTTGTATGGCACTTATATAGGGTTCTATTTTTGGTAATAATTTCTCATTGGTTATACATTCTTGATTACATCAGTTACTTGGTAATCATTACAAAGATTCACATCATGTTTCTTGGTCACTTCTACCCCAAGGAGCCTTTTTCTGTGTCTGTCTCTCCCACGGTTTCTGCTCGATGAGGCCTAAGATACCAGGCTCCTTTATCAGTTCCATAACACTCTCTGGTTCATTCTCCACAGGAATTTTCTTACTTTTACCCTTTCCAGTGTCTTCCTCTTTCCAGCCTCTTCACCATCACCCTGGGGCTAGTGAGCAAGCAGCTGTGTGGGTCTGAGATGTCTACTGGGAATGACAGTCAGGCAAATGTAATGTTAGACATTACAATCAGCCTGAAACTATTCATAACTACTCATCCCTTGGCCTACACAGAAAGTACGTACTTCTGGTCTAAAAGACATAATTTATATTTAATTTTATGTACAATATAAAGGAGGAGCAGTAACGTTGCAGGAAGCAAATTAAAGATGCCTGTACTAGTAGGGTTAAGAATGTTTGAATGTCCTATAAAATTTAATTTAATTTCAAAGGGTATCTGAAACAGAGCTGAGCAGGTTAACAAATACATAAAATTATGGCTGTTTATACTTTTAGAGTATTTACAGAATGATCATAATATCAAAAGGAGGAGTGAATAAAGTGTTTAAAATGACAACTCAGAGACTGGTATATGTTTGGACTGACTTCTTCAGGTCAGTTTGAAGGTGCTTCAAAAATACAGTGTTAGTAGAATGTATGAATTAGAAGCAGTCTCATAGCCTCAGTAGTTCTGATATCCCATTACTTTTATAAAAACAAGAACAGCTTTTTAGACAGGTAACCAAACATGATACCTAGACAAAGAAATATTAAAAGTTATTTGTATTTGATCACAATGAAACATGACTTCAAAGATGAATAGCATAGATTTATTTTACTGTATCCAGTTTATATTTGAAAAATATATCTATTGTATAAAACAAGTGTGCTGTGGAGAATATATTTATTGGACTTTTTTTTCCACTGGGATGTACTTCCCAGACAAGTTACTTGGAACTGTAAGCTATATAGAATTTATATATAAAAAGGAATTTATATTTCAGTAAAATTTCATTAAAATAGCTTTTGATGAGTCTCATGACAGTAAGACAATATGACACAAGGGAATCCTAACAAGTTGTGTGAATGATTTCTTGCTATTGTCACAATATTTTTAGAGGAAGAATGGTAAATCATCTTAAAATGAAAATTCAGGGAATTAAGCCATTAAAGTCTAGCTACACGGAAAAGGATATGATTAATAATAAAAAATCTGCCCTTTTTGTGCCAGTGAAAGTTATTTTAAAAATCTATGGTTCTCTGTTGTAATTTTCAGGTCTATATTGGCATATTATTTTAATGTCTTAGACATATTATTTAAAGGGTTTTTGTCATAAGCAACTATATTCTACAGCTGCATATATGTATGTTTAACTGTAATTACACTCTGTGTAGTCAGCACTATATACAGATGTATAGCATTTTATAACTCTAAGCTTTTACTACACCTTGCTAAACAAGGATGTATATGGTTTTCAAATAATAAAGCAGAATCCATAGTATAGATTGAGAAGTGGATAAGGATGCAAAATTCCTAAGTGCTGTTTTCTTAATCCCTGCCAGTATGTTACTATTTTCTTTGCACTGTAAAGTTTAGGTTTTGTCTTCCATAAAATTTAAATCATTGGCACCTTTAAAAAGTAGATATATTATCTGGATTCCTAAAATGCTTAGGGGACATTGGTGATCTTCTTCTTACATGGGTTTAATATGCAGCAACTAAAGAGTGATCATAAGCTACTTGCTCATTACTTGCAAAAATAGATATCAAATACCTTTATATTTTATTTTGAAAACAAACAAACAAACATTAACAAAACTGACTGAATTTTACAGTATTGAAATACAACTAAGCATGTAAATGTTTGAAGACTTGCTTAACATTTTTATCATACTAAAATAGTAAAACTAGTAGAATTGGATTAAATGGTCTTTATTTAGATCAGATAGGCTACTTCTTGAATAAAAAAGTAGAATATTTAAATTTGAAGTGTGATGACTTCCTAAGATGGAGTCAAAACTTATACCAATGTGAAAGGAAATAGATTAAAAAATACCAAATTTACAAATAAACAAATGTGACAATTAAGAGTCTTTCAGAGTCTTTTCATGTCTAAATATACCAGACTTGAAAAAATAAATATATATTCAGTTAAAACACTCAAATACTCAAATATTAACAACAGAATTTAGTTTGGAGATGTATTGAGTCTGGCAGAGAAGGAGTTAATTTTTCCCACAGCAGCCCTCACAGTGCAGTGCTCTGCATTGGGGCTAGAAAGGTGCTGGTAACACACCGGTGTTTTGGGCACTGCCAAGCAGCCCTGGCACAGCATCAGCCCTGTCTCTCCATCCTTCCACCACCATCAGTGGCTGGGACCAGACCTTGGGAGGGGACAGGACCAGGACAGCTGACCCAAACTGACCAGAGGGGTATTCCATACCCTGTGACAGCTGCTCAGATATAAAAGATAAAGAAAAGGAGAAGTAAAAGCGGGTATTTATTATTTATGTTTTGCCTTCCAAAGGAACTGCAACTCATGCTGTTTTTTGGGAAGTAGCAGAACATTGCTAGCTGGTGGGAAGTAGAGAATAAAGTCTTTAGTTTTTTTCTTTGCTTGTCTACATTAGATCTTTTGCTTTTGCTTTATTAAACTGCCTTGTCTCAACCCACAAGTTGTTTTCCATTTTATTTTCTCTCCCCTGTCCAGCTAAGAAGGGGAAGTGATAGAATGGCCTTGTTGGGCATCTGGTGTTAAGCCAAGGTCAACTCACTACAGAAGAGTAATTTAATTGGAGCCTTTTTAAATGATGTAATTCACAATTTATAGGAATTAAGTATTGTTTCATTTCATTTTGAATCAGAAAATTTAAAAAAAAAAAGAAAAGAAGGTCATTGTCAAAGAAATTTCAGGGAACATTGGTTTTGTTAGAACTTCCCTTTTACTGCAATCAGAAATATTTTGGAGAACATCAAGCTTTTATCCTGTCATTAGAAGTGACATAGACATATTAATAATTTTTATAATGGCTTGACAAGCTAGAATTACCTCTATATATTTGTTTAGGTTACTAGTACTTCTTCAGTATCATAACATTCCTTAGTCTACGTGGAAACTTAACTGATAATGTAAACTAATTCCAAAATATAACTACAGAGAAAATAGTTCCTTCCACAAACTTCTTACAATGCAATAAAATAAGACACTATATCTTCAATTTTTCATACCCATATCAACTGAATTATTGAATTAATCAAATGTATATGTTACAGTTTAGATAATTTTTAATTAATCTTCAATTAAAAATTATGTAAAGATAAATACCTAAGGAATTACCTGAAGATAATTCTTAATTTTTTTTCTATCTTTTTGCGGTTAAAAAGTGACATTTCAATGTCTGAAGTGCCACAACCTTTAGTCTTTACAAAGAGGACACAGCAGTTGAAAAGAAAAATACTAATAAACTCACATAAACACAATCCTCCACACACAGCCCTATACAAGGTTAACATCAGCCTCTGCTCCCATCAGTGACCTATACATGTCTCCTAAACATCTGAGAAAATAGATAGAATTTGTACAATGCAAAATCAATACACTATTAGTTCCTTACCCTGACCCACTGTCACACCATCAGGACTGATATACCTTGTCCATGAAGAGAAAATCCCAGCCTCTGGACTCTATTTCCAAAACAAAATATCTTTCACTTTTAACTTTTCTGAAACCATTAGCCTCAGATACAACAATCATTTAAACTAACACACCTATCAGTGCAATCACAGACATTAATTTCTGCCCAAACTAAACCTTCTTTCCACCATGACAATGTGTTACTTGCTCAAGAAAAGGGGAAAACTGTTTTCTGCTCCTGCCTACCTGCGCAGCTTTTTTGATGAATGACATTCAATTTTTCTCCCTTCCAGATGAGATTAAGCCTGTTTGATACAGTACAGTGAAGAAGGTTCCACTTTTGCTGGTATGTGCATATTTCAGAATAAAGTGAGTTTTTAGTCTCTGTGGAGTATATTTGGAATACTCTCTGTACAGCCCATTAACTAAGAGGTTGCATCCATACAAATATTTTCAATGGTTATGCTTCATAGACTGACTTCAAATGTAATGGAAAATTCTGCTAATATACATTCAACGGTGACGAGACAATGTGGAAGATGAAGCTTCTGTTAAACTAGATAACAGCATGCAGGAATTAAGATATTGACCTCTGGGAAAATTTTAATAGCATATTACTGTCTTTTATGCCATGTATTCTCCGCTGCTCAAAAGAACTGGAATAAATACATGCAACAATAAATTTCTGCCTATGGAGACTGAATGTTTCTCCACTTTTTCTTTTTGTTTTTCTCCAAGATGGATTTCAGTTATACATGGAACTAGAAAGTGTGTTATATTTCCTCACAAAATGTAATTCTTATGTAATTTAAGATTTTCAGTGAGTAAGCTGTCATAATAGGTAAATGATGCTATAAACAATGAGCCTATACTATGTAAATTCAATGTATTTAATTAACCACTGTGGATAAAATGTATACATCATAGAAAGGCTATTGGTATTTAAGAGAATTCAAAGGATAGATGAATTATGAAGTGTCTATAACATGATTAGCTGGTGCCAATTGAACAGAAAGCTAAATCAAATAATTACACTTCAGAACAAGAAATGAAGCTGATATTTACAAATATTGCATTCATGAATTGTATTGACTTTGGAAGTCAAGTCAGAATGCAGAAACAAATCAAAATAATTTTATACAAAATAGTATGGACAGAGAGTGAAATGACTTTCCATTTTTAAGTTTTCTCTAACTTTTTTATGTTTACATTTTTCAGGTAACAAAATTCAGGAAAGACTACAAGTAGAAGCAGAAAAAATATAAAAGCAAAAAGGAAAACATACATCAAATGACTTAACTGCATTCAAGTGTTTCAGTAAAAAAAAAATTAATCAGGGTTTTTAATTCATTTCACGAGAAAAACCAAATAAAATCAAACAAATTAGAAAGAGCTTCCTAGGTTAGAGAAAGGCACAAAAAGAATCAATGAATTCAACTAAATTCAGATATATTTACTGAAGGAAACATATACCTAATGGCTAACTGATCCTTTATTAGAAAGGAAATTAATACTATCCACTTTTTATGTAAACATTAGATGAAACATGTTTGTCTCAGTAAAAAATTTGGAAGTATTTAGCCTTATACAAGTGTAAGAAAATCCATTTACTACAGTAATAATTTTCCAGCAACTTGGAACCTAAACTCTCAACTTTTCAGAAATATATATATATATATATATATATACACATACATGCATACATACAGATATATATTATGGTTGGCACTTCGAATACTGCCTGGATCATAATATCACATAGAAACATGTTGATTATGATATACTGCTATCCAACATAAAGATTAATAGGGGGTGCCAGAAATACACACTTTTGTCACTGGAGGTTTAAATTCAAACCTTCATCAGTTCACAAATTAAATTCTATTTCTCAAGCTTGTCTTAGTCCCTGTGTGCCTATATCATTAAAACAATATGTCTCCCTGAATAATTGGGTTTGGAGAAAGGAAATTGAAATAATGAAAGTGACAATGTACTTGTCAGCCTACCTATTCTCTGTTGAATAGGGTAAAATAGAATAAACCAGAGCAAAACGGAAATATTTCAGGTAATATTTTCCATAGAAAGACAGATAGGAACTTTGAACAACACTGTCATGTACATCCAGACATTCTCTTGTTACATTATTGCTTTGGTATTTCTTTTAAAAAGTTTTAATAAAAGTTCTATGTTTTTTTCATTTTGTATATGTGTGGTCCTTTTAACTAGTATGATATGACAAAGTCGATTCTCATTTTTACCTGAAATTATGATGTCGATTCTTGTTGTAATAATATCCAGCTGTCATAGGAAACAAAATTAATTTTAATGTTACAGGTGTTTAAAAAGCAGTAGTTTAATATAGATTAGAAAATAGATATGGGATTGAGCAAAAAGAATCTTAGTGGTAAGGATCTACTTATAATGTATAAATTAAATTAAGAGGAACAGATAGTTTAAAGTAATGGTTAAATTGCTGTTCATTTGTAATATCCATTAGAAGATAATAATTGAATCAGAGAATCAGTTAGTTTGGAAAAGACCTCTGAGATCATCAAGTCCAATCCGTGGCTGAACACCACCATGTCAATTAGACAATGGCATTAAGTGCTATATCCTGTCCTTCCTTAACACCTCTAGGGACAGTGACACTACCACTTCCCTGGGAATTTTATTTCAGTGTCTAATCACCCTTTCTGTGAAGAAATTCTTCCTAATGAATATCCAACCTAAACCTCTTCTGGTGTAGCTTAAGACTGTGTCCTCCTGTCCTGTCACTGTTTGCCGAGGAGAAGAGACCAACCCCCACTTGGCTGCAGCCTCCTTTCAGGCACTTCTAGAGAGAGGGATAAGGTCTCCTGAGCCTCCCTCTCTCTAGGCTAAACTTCCCCAGCTCCCTCAGCTGCTCCTCAGAGAACTTGTTCTCCAGACCCTTCACCAGTCTCTTCGTGCTTCTCTGGACACACTCCAGCACCTCAGTGGTGTGTGGAGGAGCTTCTTGCAGTGAGGGCCCAGAACCGGACACAGCACTCAAGATGCAGCCTCACCAGTGAAAAGTAAAGAGGGAGAGTCACTTCCCTAGTACCCTGGCCACACCATTTCTGATACCATCAGGATATTTGGGAAGGAAATTTCCTAAGTCAAGAAATCCACATCACTGACTGAAAGGTAAGTACTGTCAGGGAACTTAAACTTGTTATTAAAACTGCAAGAGAAACATAAATAGATTATATCCTATTGACAAAAGGTTAACATCTAAGTCCTGGATATCCTGAAAGAAGACACTGGGACTGAGAATATGAACAATTTGAAGGGGGCTTAATTTTCAAAATCTTAATAGAGAGAGATGATCCTCCTATTTATGTTGCAAGGCTTTTCTTAACTGTTGTCCACTTTCAGTGATGCTGATTATGGAACCACTGTGTCCCTTTTACACAGAGAGAAGCAAGCAACAAGAACCCAAGTAATCTCTGAAAATTCTTAGGGGAAATCTGTCTCATGTATAAATATTAACATTGGTTCTCTGAAACATGATTGAACAAGTTTTAATTATTAGATAATCTGGTGTCAGAATTCTGACTTAAAAATTTTAGGAACACTTTAAGATATTATCAAAGTCATAAGGGTTCCAGTTGTTTCTTGATAATGTGGTTATAACCAGCAAACTGTCTACCAGGCTTAAAATAAATGCTTACACACTAGACTTCAACTCCCTTTCAGTGTTGAGTGTCAACGAAGTTATATCAGTAAAATGCTTGAATAGTGATATAATTTATTTTAAAATGCTGGCTAGCTATTTAGAGGACATTATATGTAGTGTTCATATTTTTCTATAGATTTGTGAGAAATTTATTTTTTTCTGCTCAAAGCACCAATTAACTAAATTAATAATTAAACTAAGAATTTAACTAAATTAAGCAATTAAACTAAGAATTTTACATGAGTTAATGATTTAAAGATGTCAGTTTATCAATTTTATTAGTATTTTTAAATAAATTCTTGAAAGTGCAAACCTTAGGAAAACACTAATTTTTTTTTTTTTTTTTTTTCTCTTCCAAGATATTCTTGCAAATAACCATTTTCTATATACCCAGATGCATGGATATACATACAGGGAGAAACTAGACTTTTTTTTTTTTTCTTTTTTTTTTTTTTNTTTTTTTTTTTTTTTTTTTTTTTCTTTTTTTTCATTTGGAAAATACAAATTTTATTTCCAAAATGTTTGGGGTTCTTAAATGGACATAATGTCTAGTTAGATGTTAATGCCACTGATCTAAAATATAGCTCTATCTGAAACATAAAAGTAACTAATTTTTAAATTATCTATTATTTACATGTTTAAATCTAGGAAAATACAAGATCAAGCTTTCTCACTGCATTTCTCTTAAGTTAACTAAAAATTAACTTCCCAGGTAAAGTTAGTCCTGCTGGATCTCCACTATTACTGTAAATAAATAAACTAATATCCACCTCAAGAAGGTGCTTAACTCTTATTTTGGACATTTACATCAGAATGAATTGCTCACTAGAAGTGTCTCCTGGCTAGACAACTTTTCCACAGGCTTACTGACTATAAACAGCTGAGGACAAGGAAAGCCTGAATATACAAACTGATCATGGAATTATAATGAGCTATCACTGTGGATCAGTGGGCACAAAATAAATTCCAAGTACTTCAGATAAAACTTTCTCCATGAAAACCCCTTGTGATTCAGCTTTCATTATATTTCAAAATGCTGAATATGATTCTCTTTCTTGTGCTCAAGACTGATAGCATCAAACTACAAAAGCTGCTGACAAAAGCAATGACAATGATAAAGTGAGTACAGTGCAAATGTTAGAGGAGGAAATGGAAAAACATGGCTTGTTCAGTCTAGCATAGTATCTCTAATATACTGCCAGGACTCAGAATTTCAGTGTTAGAAGCAGCTTGCTATAGATATGAAATGTGTGGGCTTCCCATAAATATTTACAATAACCAAGGAACTACTGTTTTGCTAGAAGCTAGGCAGTGAAGTTCTTTGTATCAGAAGCAATCTAACAAGACGGAGAAGGAGTATGATACCTCTTTAAAAACAGATCAGGATTAGAAGCATCAGCAAAGAAAAAAACTGTTTAAGGCACGAATCAATACTGACAGAGAAGCAGAGTTTATATGTTGGCTGTGGAAACATTTGAATCACAAATTAGAAAAATGTCTATCAGTTATTAAATATGTCTAAGCAGTGCTCTAACAAAAATAGAATTGGCAACAAGAAGAAGCAAGGAAAAAATCAATATAAAAGAAAACCCAACTATTTTAAATCTGGTAGGTGTAAACACTGCAATCACACAGGCTTTAGTTCTGAAGCCCAGGAGCTCCTTTGGAGAACTGTATTTCCAAATGCGTGCTGGAAAACTACCTTGCTGTATCAGGGCTTCTATTTTCTGGAAGAAAAACTCTAAACCAAATCCTTTTTTAATTATGCTGTAAATGCTACTCTTGTACTTGGATTGTGTGTTGCAAATGAATTCTCAATTTTAGTAGCGATCTTCTACACTTCAACTGTATATGAAGACAAAAAAATGAGAACAATTGTTGACAAGAAAAGAAAGAAATAGTCTTATTGATGAAAGCTATGCAACACATCTCCAGATGCTTTTAGGGACTTTCTTAGTGTATAAACTCTTTGATAAGACAGTGCAGCAAACACCTGGAGTTCTGACAGTGTAATCTATTGTCGTTTCTTAATTATCCATTATTGTTATTCGTGTCAAGTTACTGTTAAGAACTCATTTTTTACTCTAATATTAGCCTTGTAGGTAAGAAAGTAATCATTATTCATAGGCATTGTAAAGAAAAAAGAGAAATGAGATAGCTGCAAAATAAGCAATAAAACTACTGAATTTCATCTGCTGTCCATGGATGAAGCACTTTTTACAGTATTTGAATTTCTCCAAATTCAAAGACTTACAAAAATACAACACTTTTCATTCCAACCATCTCAATACTGTCTCCGTATTGCAACTTGTAACTGGTTTGTCTTATTTGATCAGTTTCTGACGCGGATGTTAGGAAAAGGCCTGATGTTTGCAAGGTTTCTGGTTCAATTTGCTTTCTATATTACAAAACTCTCACCAAACCCCAACCCAAGCCCCGAATCCAGCTACATAACTGACCATATGCTCTAATACCAGTCACTAGAAAGTTAAACCCCAAGAGTTCCTCATGCAACCTTAGCTCATCATATCCACCAGAATACACATTTAGATAGTAATTGTTTATCTAATCAGCTTTATTTTGTATAGCTGCTATTTATATCTGTTAGCAAAACCACCTAGCATTACCAAAAAAGGCTAAGCTTTGTGGAAATATATACCCTTTAGGAGATGTAACTTTAGATTTATGTTACTCTGTCCATTAAAATATTATTACCTGAATAATTCAAGTATGGCTAAAATGTAACCTCAAAAAACTACTCAAAGCAAAACTGTGTGTAAAAGCATTATTATAAGCATTTACATTCTGTAATTCTTGTGTTGACAAAATCTGAAAGTTTCTTGATAAGTTGCTTACTCTAATAATCAGTAAAGATACAAAATAGTTAATTTAAATGAATGAACAGGCAGAACAGGAACTCAGTTATTTGCATGTGAGAGTGAACAAGAGGACTTTAGAATGATATTATTCTCGTTATATATAACCAATTTGACTATATAATATAAGAAGGATCATAAAGGATACAAATGAGCATAAACTATCTATGAAATGAAAAGACATATGCTACTATCTAAACAAATAGCTGAAATATTAAGTGAAGAATGAAATATAGACACAGCCTTTTCATCATCCATTTAAAATTAATTCTGTACAACTGAAGTTTAATGTATTCTATACATAACCTGAAATACAAGTACTTAACAGCCCTCATTGTCTTGTGTTTTAAACTCTATCATAACTATAGCACAAGTCACACGTTATAAAAGTAAAACATGTATTTGAACCAGCTCTGCTTATGCATAGCATTAACCAGAAATTTTGGGGAAAAAAATGTGCTGTTAAAAAATTCAAATTGCCTATCTGAAACATTAAGTTGGAAATATGTCATATCTAATCACTTTTGGTCATTTGAAAATAGGACTTCAAGGAGCAGAACAGAATGCAGCCCAGACAGATCGAATGTTTTACTTGCTGAAGTGTTTTTGAGAGCTGTAGCCCAGAACATTCAATCCTGCTAGGATTTCAATCTGTCAGTTATCAGCTTCCATGATGATCTACTTTGGAGGAAAAGAGTGAGATAATGTTTCTGAAATAACTTTTTACACAATTTCCAGTGTTTTTAAAGTGGGATTTTTGGTTTTGGTGGGGTTTTTATAGTGTAATTTAAATTCAATGTTCTTGAGCTGATATTTCAAAACAATCAAAGTACCTTAAAAAAATTTCTCCAGATCAACACTTTCCAGGTCTTCTCGATACTATATTTCATGAAACATTATGGATTAGCATTTTATGTGCATGTTATAAAATATAGGGTATAAAAGAAAAATAATTATGACCTTAATGTTTTAGTCTGTGCCAGCAGAATAGTTACTGACTGTGGATATACTGAGAGTTAGGAATACATTTGAGGAAGTGAAATTCAAACTCTTCTGATGATATACAAGAATTACTTACGAGAGAACACCTTTTTTAGCAAAGAAGACAGTAACAGATTTTGAAAAAGAAAAGAAACATAACTTACTAAGTCTGTAAGAAAATGAGAGAATAATGGCTAAGAGTCAGACTCCAAGATGTGCTCTAGATAGTACAAATTATTTGCTCTTGATAATATTTCTTCCTCTCTGAATTTTACAAAACAAACTTTTACAACTAAATTCTGCACAGGCATAGGTGAAAAGGCAACAAAACAAGCCTAAGTCAATTAAATATTTTCATTTTTTACATTTAAAGATTGGCAAAGATTCTTCATCGTTTTGCACTATGCTGCAGGTGCATTTTACTGCTAGAGAGAAACAACTTAGTTCAAAGCTGAACTTAGAGGGGATTACATTTCTGTTTAGTAACATCTGATGTGGTCAATGCCACAGAAATACTAACTGCTGCCTAAATCTTTGCTATGAGCCCGCCATATCTAAGTCAGTCTGAACTGGTAGACTAGAGTTGGTCCCAAAATTTCTGAAGGAGAAGTTTTTCCTGCTATCAGCATGAAATATTGAAAGAAAAAAAGAGTGAATGATCTTTTAGTATCTTAAAGAATTTGCTTTGTAGTAATCTCACTAGCCTGCTGAAGAATGAAGAGTGGGGCCTATGCTATGCTGGCTTTTCAAGGTTCACCTGTGGATTCCTGGAAAACTGATGCACCTAAATAATTCTGTTGTTCACGAGTTCTGATTTCTGCTTGATTCTGAGAGTCCAGGGATTGGAGGAAATCCTAGGGAGGGTCACTGGTGCCAAGGTGGTATAGGGTAGGATTTCTCATGCAAGGACCTTCAGATTCAGTTCAGCAGCTCAACTTCTCTTCTTTGCTCCAGAACACATATAGAGCTTGAGTGTTTGTTGCTCAGTAAACATTCTGCACCAAGATCTTACATTACTGCAGACAATTGTAAAAACACATTTATCTAGTTAGTAGGTGTTGGGGTTGTTTGGAGCTTTATTTTTGTTTGTTTTGCTTGTTGGTTCTTGGTTTGTAGGGTTTTTTTTCTTCTTTTTCCTAGTAATTTTTCATTTCTGTAAGGTTTTGATATGCTATTTTCCTTGGTCTTTGTCTAGTCAAGACTTTAATGTTCTATTACTTGGTAAGTACAATTTGCACTTTAGGTCAAATATTCAGTAATTTGTAGAGATGTTCTTCTTCCTTCTTAATTAAGTATTTGACAATTCAATGGAATCATAGAATAATTTAGGTTGAAGGACAATCTCAGAAAGTCATTTAGTACAACAACCACTGCCCAGGGCAAGGTCAACATTATAAAGCAGAAGTATATGATTGAATTTCAGAAAAACCTTTTGTAGCAGGGTAATGGGTAGGAACAGTGGCAGGAAAAGATGCAAGATCACCTTCCAAGTATCTGGGAAGGAGGATACTGTGAAATAGACAAACCTAAGTTTAAAATATACATAGGGGTGTCAATCTAGTTGTTTAAAGACTAGACTAAAAAGATTTCTGCTATAAAGCCAATAAGGGTTGCATAATACAGATAAAGATAGTGATTCAATTCTTGCTTAAGAGCTCAAGATAAGGTCAAAGTAAAGTGATATAATTGTGAAGTGGTGATGCAAAAATCATGTAACAGATTCATAATGAAAAAGGTCTGGAATTCTTGTGATTTATATACAGCTGGAATAATTTGCTAATATTGCTAATAGAAATAATAAAAATAATATCGCTAAAAAAATAAATACACAAATAACAATATTATGATATGCAGATAGTTCCAGATGTAGTCTCATTGAATTAAATAAGTTTTTGATGAGAGAAGGGTTGTGGTCTGTCTGAAATACCTGTGCTCCTTTTTTCCTACCAATCATCTTATATTCTATTTTGCCTTGAAAAAAGTTCAACAAAATAGAATTTTACAGAAAAAATAGAGAATTTACTATAATCCTTTTATAATTTCCAACTAACTCCTAAGAGCTATATAGGTGAATAACAACTTTGAAATATACTGTAAAGGCAGAAAATATAAAGATTTCCTGGTCTAAGGTATTTGTGTTGTTAAAGTAAGGCTGTTAATATTTCTTGAGTTATGCATAGCAAGAGATTCTGTAAATAACCAGAAAAAATGAAAGTACTGAAGAAAGTCTATTATGCATGTTAATTCTTGTGGGGTTTCATTTGTTTGTTTTTCTTATTATTAATTATTTCACAGAATAAATAAAAAACTCCAGGAAAAAGTAAGAAAATAATTTTCAGCTGAACAGAAAATATGAAATATTTGAAGATACTGAACAAATTATAGATACTGAATTAATGAAGGATGCCTAATGTTTTCCTTCTTCGAAAACCTAAGAAAAAGTTTTCTTACAATATCCTATTTAACACAGTGCAATTTATGAGTAAATGAGTAAAAAAAAAAATCTATGTATACTTTCCCTTAAACTGTATTTGAAGATCAAGATCCCTTTGCTTCATTCTCTCCTCAAGAATAAAGAAAATGTTTAAATGCATAATTTTTGTCATCTGACTGAAATACTTTAGGCAACCATTTTTTGAATGATAGCAACATGTATAAACATCATTAGAAAGTGTATTTTAGCTTTAAAATACAAAAGAACAAACTATAAAGCCTTTTATCTTTGGAAGCAAAAGCAAAAAGGCTAGGATATTGCAGTAAATTCAAAATAATCTATTTTGCAAAGGAAACCATCAGTATTTTTAATGTTTGGATAATAAATAATTTCATTATTGTATGGGCTTGTAATTCTGGCACAATAAATTCCTTACCAGAAAAAAACCTCCTGGGAAAAAATGTCTGCATAGTTAAGTAGTGTTATCTCTTGACAAGGAATTAAGGAAGATGTTTGTAGCTCATCAGAGCTTTGGTAGATCATATATCCTTACTTTGGTGGTTTTATTATCTCTACAGGTTATATATCCAGGTATGCAGTATAATTCACAACATTACGTCTGTTGGTTAACAAATGGAAGTTTCTGAAGAAAAGCAGCCTGACTTATTCCTCAGAAAAGGAACAAAAATGATAAAATATGTTATATTCTACATTGTTCTATCTTATTCTGAAGAAGAGATATTTTTATGTGTCATCTAAAACTACTTGACAAGCTGCTCTGAGTGCTGCAAGCTACGCTAATTAAAACTGTCTCATTTTTTTGTGTCTTTTTATTGGTGACAATGGTCTCTTCCTACATTCCTGGAATTTGGGGCAACCAGATGGGATGTCCAGGGGCCTGTCACCAGGGCAGCTATGCCTCGACCCTGGAGGGGTCAAGGCAAATGGGGAAAGATACCCTTTTAGATTACGGTAAAGAAAATCTTCTTCCCATGGGCCCTTGCAACCACATGTTAACATTTCTTTGGTTTCATTGTTCTATTGGTTTGTTAAGTTTGTCACCCTGTTCAGCCCCCATTCACCATACAGGCACCCCTCCTAGAATGTTCTTCCTTCCCTTGACCCCCATTGGCTCTTTATTGCCGCAGTACCCCCCCCCTGTGATCCTATTAGTCCCCCCGGTTCCTAGCCACCCCTCTGTACCTCTTTTCCCTATCCCTATTGGACCTTGACCCTCAGAACTGCCCATTTTGTCTCGTTTATAACCCCGTTGCCCTCGGCCCCCTCCTCTTTCTCATCCCTGATTCTATTCGAAGCTGTTCTTATTCCTGAACCTCTATTCTGTGTCCCTGGACCCCTTTGCTATTCCTGCCTGCGTTCCTGAAGAAACAGTCTTCGGATATCCAAACGAGAACCCGTCCCTTAGGCGTATCATCAGTGTCATTGCAGTTGTGTCTTTAAAATCCCGCGATCCCGGGCTTAGAGGCACAAGTCGCTCTTCAGGACTCTGTGATCGCCTGCGCGATGCAACACCCAGAGTTCTCCTGTTTGTGAAAGAAAGCTGTACTGAACCACCAAACACAAACTCTGCACAGATACTTTTATACTCCAGAATGTGGCCCCTTGGCTCACTGTGAACTACACAAACTGCTCAAAATATTTTGTTTTACTAATTGTGTTCAGTTTAATTATTTTCTTGCCTGTTAACAGGATCAAAGAATAGTAATAATGTATGACAGTGACTGCTCACCTAATTGTTTTCAATCAAAAAAAACCCCATGATTTGGAATATTTTAAAACATTACGGAAATAAGAAATAATTTTCCAATTTATATATTTTACATGTAGTCATACAATGGACATTTTCATTTTGAATAAAGGACAAATATTGAGGTAACCTTCCTATTGCTCAATAAATTGCTCTAAATTTATGGTACATTTCTCAGATAAGAATGTAAGATGATTGAAATTACCTCATTTTGTTTACATATCATATAAAATATCAAGATGGTTATTTTTGTTTGAAAATATAATGGTCTATGGCACTGATATTGAACAATTGAACGCCCTGAAATGTGATCTGTGCTCTTAATGTTATGAAGTTTTAGTTTTGCTCCAACACCAATTTCCTCCTGAGAACAGTGCTGAATAGCATAAACTGGTAGATAAAACCATAACGCTTGGCATTATAGCTATAAAAAGATACTATTAATTCATGCTGTTATGCAAAGCAGCTTTTAAAAGAAAAAAAAAGAATAAAACATCTCAGTTATTACCCTTTCTTAATCAAAAACAAGGTGCTTCCTGAAAACTATTATTCCACTGGGAGAGCACAGAAGAGGACAATATATTTAAAACAACTGTCCCTCAAGAAGTGGTGGTGTGAGAGACTGGAGGAAATTTCTGGCTTGCAACATTCCAGCTGCTTGTGCAGGGAAAATGGGCAGGCTGGGCCTTGCCCTGGTGAGGAAATGACCTGCTCTATACAGCCCACCATCCCCTGTAAAGCCTGTATCCCAGCCCCTCAGTGGCCACCAGTCACTGGGAGGCAATGCTCCACACCCTGACCCTGGAGCCCCTAGCCCAGCTCTTGAGTGCCCAACTGACTGGAAGCCTCACTGGGGGAAAGGGCCCAGGAAAGCCAAAGGGTTAAAGCTTATTCTGGCTTAAACCAGAATACGAGGCACACACAGGTCTTGACCCTACTTGTTCTTGGAGTTTAGGTCAGCTGAACACCACTAGAATCAGGAGTGATAGTTGTTCTTTTTGGTTGCTCTATAGTTTTTCCTTTTTATAACTTTTCTCTCTCTCTTTTCTTCTTCTAATTCTCTCTTCTTAGAGTTTCAAGTAACTTAAAATCAGATGGGCTTGGGGTATGTTAAGTTGAATGGACCAAGTTAATAATTTGTGAAAATCTTTATGTTAATTAAGTGTTGTTCAAGACTTTTGCTAAAACTGTCTGATTTTCTGAAGTTTTCCAGTAAAGCTTTTGTTGTTTTGACATTATGTATTTAAGAACATCTTGTCAGTATTTCTCCCTTGCATCTAACTCAGGGTACATCAAAAAAAGAACACAAGACCTCTTTAGAGACTCATTGAGTGAGTTCTGTGGTCTTCCTTCTAATGTTCCTTTACCCTGGTCTCCTGGGTCAGAGATTTCTGAGGGCTGGTCTAGTCGGTGAAGACTGATGCAAGCAAGGTGTTTAGTCGTTCTTCCTTCTCTGTATCTTCTTTTCCAGGATCCTCCTTCTATTTAGTAATGACTTTCCTTACAGATGCTCCTTAGTTTTCCTTTAGTTATTGATGTATTTGAAGAAGCCTTTCTTGTTGTCCTTGACACCCTTGGCCAGATATAATTCCAGGTGAACCTTAGCCTTCCTTGTCTCATTCTTACTTATTCTGACCTCTTTATATTTATTCCAAGTGGCCTAACCCAGCTTTCACCTCCTTCCTATTTCCTGCTTAGGCTTCAGCAATGACAGGAGTTCTTTATTAGTTTCTATACTCTTGCCCTCTTTGCCCGATTTCTCTGCTTATTGAGATGTATCATTCTTGAGCCTGGTGAATATGATTCTTGGATATCAACGGACTCTCTTGGACCCCTTGTTCATGCAAGAGCTTTTCCAATGGGATTCTTCCAAGAAAATCCCTGAAGGGGACAAAGTTAGCTCTTTTGAAGCCCATGGTTGTAATCTCTCTTGCTGCCCTACCTCCTCCTCACCCAACACTGAATTCCACAATGTCACTGTCACGGCAGCCGAGCCTGCCCCCAACATTCACATCTCCAAGGTGGTCTTCCCTGTTTGTTTGTATGAGGTCAAGCAGCACACCAATCCTTGTGAGACCCTCCACCAACTTTGTCAGAAAGTTGTCATCAGTGCTCCCCAGGAACCAACCCCCTGGACTGTTTGTGCTTCCCTGTGCAGCTTCTCCAGAGGATGTCAGGGTAGTTAAAATCCCCCACATGAACCAGTGCCTGTGACTGTGAGGCTGCTTCAATCTGCCTGTAGAAAGCCATGTCCTCTTCCTGCTCTTGAATCCTACAGTGCTTAACCTAGCAGTCTTATGACATTGTTTTATTTGTATTGTGTGTACATATTAAGGTATATATCAGAAGTACAGAAAGGTTTATCATATTGCTGCCAAGGCTACATAAAGCTCTTAGATTCTAAAACTGTCATCCTCATGGTTAATTGGAAAAAAAAAAGCAAAGCCAAAGACAATGTCTGTGATTTGAGAGAACTTGTCATTCTCCTTTCTGTGTTCTGCTACTAAAAGGCAAGGGAATTTTCTTTGGTGAAAAAAATAAATTGTAGTACTATTTAAAAGGATAGATGGATAGCTATTTCCAGTCCTCTAGTTTCATTAAGACTTAAGCAATGACTTGCCTTAAAGTGTAATCCAACAGAACTATGCCTCTGTTTTAAGCCAGCCACAGATTTAGCCATGTCTAACTATATATACAAACTGAAATACTAAATAAGACTTCTATATAGACAAGATAAATTGAAGCATAAAAATCCAAAATACAGTGAGTATTTTTTGTCCATTCTTATATTTCTTTGTCCAAATAATGATATGGAAATATTCTCTGGTTTAGGAAGGAAAAAGTGCTTTGAAAATGAAATAAGAACAGTGAAATGTAGAGGCTGAGTTTAGAAAGAAAAACCTGAATAAGTATGAATAACACATTATCCTAAGTTATGTGGTATTTCATTATGCAGCCCTAAAAACATTGATGATAAGTATTATGTCCCATTTTGCAAGACAGCTCCCAATTATGGCCCCAGAGCAATTGAAGAAAATTTCAGAAGGAAAGAAGAAAACAATATGAGTTTTCTATCATTTATATTTACTTAATGATATTTTTTCTCTATATTCATTGCCTACGACTGTGGGTGTTCAGTCCATAAACAAAAAACTCATTTTACAAATAGTACAATATAATGAGAGCTTTCCTATAAACTTCCCAGAATTAACTGTAGTGGCAGGGGTTTTCAGCTAATTAGGCTGTGCTAATAGAATGCATATGCACATTTGCAGTAGCTCAGCTGGTGGGCAATAGCTTGTTAAACCACCAGCACACAGTTCCTTTTCTCCATGTCAGAGCCTTAGATATGAAAGCATTCATTTCCAAATTTAAGACACAGGATTCTGAGTCTCATAGAATCATACTGGTTAGGGTTGGATGGGACATTAAAGATAATCTGGTTCCTATTCCCCTGCCACGGGCAGGAACACCTTCCATTAGACCAAGTTACTCAGAGAGCCATCCAATATTTCCTAGAACATTTCCAGAGGTGAGACATCCAGTACTTTTCTAGATAAATTGTTCTAGTGCCTCAGCATCCTAATAATGAACAATTTCTTCCTTATACCTAATATAAATCTACATTCTTTCAGTTTGAAGCTACTACCCTTGTCTTATCACTACAGGCCCTTGTAAAAAGTCGCCCTCCAGCTTTCTTTTAGGGCCCCTTTAGGCACTGGAATGTTGCTGTAAGATTTTGCTGGAAGCCTCTCTTCTCCAGGCTGAAGAGCCCCCAAATCTCAGTTTGCACGGGAGATGTGCTCTAGCCTTCTAACCATCATTTTGGCCCTTATCTCGACTTTCTCCATATGCTTTTATGTTTGGAACTCCAGAGCTGAACTCAGTAGTCCAGGTGGGGTCTCAGGAGAGTGGAGTAGAGATTTTACCTCCTTTAACCCACTGGCCATACTTCTTTTTCATGTAGCCCAGAATATGATTGGCTTTCTGGACTGCAAGTGCTCATTGCTGAATTATATTTATCTTGTCATCCTTCAAGACCTCCAAGTCTTTCTCCTCAGGGCTGCTCTCAGTCCATTCTCTGTCCAGCCTGTACTTGTGCTTGGGATTGCCCTGACCCATGTGCAAAACCTTACACTTGACCTTGTTGACCTTCATGAAGTTCACATATGCCCACATCCCTTCCCTCCAACATGCTGATTACACCACAGAGCTTTGTGTTGTCTGCAGACTTGGTGAGGGTGCATTTGATCCCCCTGATGATGGTAAGGTAGAACTTTGCCATTAAATGAGCTTAAGCTATTGAACAGTGTTTGATAATATTTTTTTTCCTTTTAAAGCAGGAATCCATTAAGTCTGCCTCACTCTCTGANGAGCGTGGACCTTCATGAAGTTCACATATGCCCACATCCCTTCCCTCCAACATGCTGATTACACCACAGAGCTTTGTGTTGTCTGCAGACTTGGTGAGGGTGCATTTGATCCCCCTGATGATGGTAAGGTAGAACTTTGCCATTAAATGAGCTTAAGCTATTGAACAGTGTTTGATAATATTTTTTTTCCTTTTAAAGCAGGAATCCATTAAGTCTGCCTCACTCTCTGATTTATGTAGTCCCATAATCCAGATTAATTATTTACTGCAAGTCAGTAATAAATCAAGGCACAGAGATTTTTGAGGAACCCAGAGATACTAGAAGACAAGGAGAACGGTCACAAATTTTGGTATTGGATGCAGGACAAAATAGACAAAGTGGATGTGGAAGTCTATATATTGCAACATGAGTAATATAGTGAATACTTTTTAAGGTAGGCTAATTAAGCTTTGATATGATGGGGTTACTTCTTTATTGGAGATTTATAAATCAAGGGGTTGTTTAATAAAATTATATAATCCAGTGCGCTGGGTTGACCCGGGTGGGTGCCAGGTGCCTACTAAAGCTGCTCTATCAGTCCTCCTCCTCAGGCACACTGCGGAAAGAATGTAACAAAAGGCTCATGGGTCAAGATAAGGACAGGGAGAGATCAGTCACAAATTACTGCCACAGGCAAACCAGACCAAATGTGGGGGAAAATTAATCTAATGTATTACCAATCAAATCAAAGTATGATAATGAGAAACAAAAAAAACTCGATCTGTTAAAACACTTTCCAGTCACCAGTCCTTTCTTCTGAGCTTAACATCATCCCTGAATTCTCTACCTCCTCTCCATAAGCAATATAGGGGAACAGGAAAGAGTGATTGGTGCCAGTTCACTGCACATTGTCTCTGCCTCACCTTTCTCCTCAGGGAAAGGACTCCTCACACCCTTTCCCTGCTCTAGAAGCCACCGCTGCAGGGCCCCCATTACCAAAACCTGGCCATGTAAACCCAATATAGCCAATCAAGACAAAAACTAATTCTATATACTCAAAGTTTTGGGACCTTAAAATGTAATTAATTAGCAATCATTATACAATAATCAGTGTTTGTCGGTCATGGTTTTTAGAAGTGCTTTGTTTGTTTACACATCATTTTGTGTAGGTGCTTTGCAAGCATCTATATTAGGAATGTCCACGGAATATGCTCATACCCTACTGTGTGCTTATGATGTTGGAGTGTGTCTGCTTGTCAGTTCCTCCCAGTGATCTTAGTATTTCAGAGAGACATCTAAAAGCAGGAAGGAGGGCAGAAAGGGGTTGTGTATTTTGAAAACACACCTTGAAATTCTTCAGTTTAGTAAGAATTAACTTTGTATTATTAATCAAAAGTTTCTACACAATTAGTTGTACTTAATGGTTCACATCACATACAACATGGAAATGTTAACCACTGATTTTAAAGTTCAGAGAAAGAAAAATCTCTAAACAATAAAACATAATTCCTTAGAAGTCTGAACCCCAGATGTGTGAAATTACACCTACCCTAGCAAAGCAGAACACATAGCCAGAAGATTCTGAACAATTCTCTTACAATACTGTGGATTTCTGGAAACCAGAAGGGCTCTAAAATTAGGATTACATAAGAACCATAAGCAATTTTGAAGATGAAGTCTTTATGCTAAAGCACACATAATGTTGTAGAATTTCTAGAAATACAGAAAATCTCAGTTAAGATCTCAGTTATTCCATGAGGACAAATTTCTCAGGATTCACAGAAAGAGGTGGTAGTTCTTTGTTTAGCTTTTTGTTTGTTTGTTTTCTTGTAAATGTCTGACTTTAAAAGAATGTTGACAGTTCCAGATTTGAGATAAATTTTCTGTTGCTGAAGAATAGAAAGAAGCAGTAGGTACCATCATCATTGACTTAGTGAGGCTTGGTGCTCAGTGGTGATTACAGTCAGCTGTTGCAGTGAGGATATCAGCAATACTGGAGGCAGTTTTTCCTTTAAGTATGACTCTTTGGTCTACAGGCACTTTTTACAAAACCAGATGCCAGGCTCCTTACAAAGAAATGCTTTTGCAGTCCCTGGGATTTGGAAAGTGGCTTTCTTCAGGATAATGAAAATACTAAGGCACATATGATGGAGATAAGAAGAAGCCAGGTTTACTACAAAGACCCTCTGGCATAATTAAGCAAATGCAAATTGGATCTCTTAAAATATGTCTGCTCTTCCCTGTTTCAGACATAGAACAGAAATGAAAACATTACTCATGGAAGACTGAAGCTATATTTAGAGAAAGGCAGTGCCATAGGAAAAAAAAAAGTTTAAAATAAAAAGTTTTGAAGAGATCACATAATCAGAACTGATCTGACCTTTCTTTTCCTGCTTCTTAAAGTGTGAATGAAGAGGATACTACACAAAATAAATATAACATAAAGCAAGTCTCTTGCACCAATAATCTAAGTGAAGATAAACAGGACAGGGAAAAATGTGAGCACAATTTGAAGAGTTGTGAAGCATACACCTAGAAGGCAAACACACAGACTTGAAAGAAAAGAGATATTTGCTCAAGGGAAAGTCCCCAAAGCTGTATATGTCATAATAGCTTTATGCAGCTAAACAGTTTTTCAAACACTTTATTTATAGATTAAAATTGTGGGGCATTCAGTCTGTACATTTGCTCTACAGGCTGTCTCCTCATACAATCCAGCAATCTATCATACAACAGTCTGGCCAACATACATCATCTCAGCAGGAATTGGTAGAACAAGAGGCTGTGATAAAGAAGTAATTATCAGAAATTATTGTTAAAAGTTAGCCAGTCCTGCTCTAGAAGTCACATTTCACTGCCTTGAAAATGTCAAAGATTACTTGAACGAAATATTTACCATAATGTTAAAAACATGGGAAATAAATGTAATTCTACTTTTTTCCCTCATGTAGTACAAAAGGCCCTTGAAAATTAATATTCAGAAATATGCTACTGCTGATTTTAAAAGGCCACACAACGTTAACCTGTTTTTATTTAATGCTTCCTTAACATGGCAGATACATTTTCTTTGGTACTACAGATGCTAATCTTTGTTCTAACAAAATTTTCCCACCTAATCAGCATTATCTCTTCTTTTAAAATGAAACCAAAGTTGTTAGGATTTTAGTAAATCTCCATAAATTCAGATTTTATTTATGACCAATCTAAACAAAAGGTGCATTGGTAACTGGTGAATGCATTTTCAGTGCCTCATAGAAAATAACTGCTCTTTCCTTAAATTATGAATTCTGAGAATTTTAGTCTCAATCTATACAAAATTTATTTTCATTATTAAAAGTTAAAATGTCTATAATTATAGACAGAAATTATGAGCAATAATTTAAACATTTATGTAATAAAGGTTTAATGTTAAAAAATCATCTTTTGACAGCAAATAGCTTAGTTAGCAACAGTAAGACAAACAATATATAGCTAAAAAGAAATCTTTAATATTTGACTGTTCTTTTAGAATAACCAGTTATTTATTAATTACTGTAAGAACATAAAACTGTGGAATCATTTCCAGCAGTGGGCAGAATTAGACCTAGGAAAAAACATTAAGAAAAAAAAAAAAAAGAAAAGATCATATGGCAATACATCTTCACAATAATCTCCTAATTCCCATTTCTTTGCAGTCATGAACTTGCTGAAACAGAGATCACAGCATAGCTGTTATGAACAGCCACTTCTATTCTTAAAGTTTAAGTAGCTGCCAGGCAGAAATTTGCCTGAAACTTCTGAGTTCTATCCTGTCTTGGGAGGGGAAAGAAAACCTGTGCTGAGCAAATTTTCTTAAACTCATTCTTTTACCTACTATGTCTTAATTTAGTCTTTGAGTTTTACTCCTGTAGATATAACCTTCTGGTAAAACTGAATCTGTAAAAAGAATAGGTATTTCTAATCTGTTTCAGGTGTTAAAAGTTGTGCACTCTAACCTAATGCCTTGAGAGGTAATTGAAGATGGAATTGATCTGAAAGTCCAATTAAATAGCAGAGAAAGAAAATGAAGAAAATCATCTATACTCCTGAGCTTGCTCATATGTAGAAATAAAATGTATGCATGTGTAAATACAAAAGTTAATCTGGTATCACATTAATTAATTAAAATTTACATGTGTATATATATATGCAGCTAAAAATCCATTTCTTATTTTGTATTACTCTACGTTATGTAATCCTTGGATATTTAGTGACCACTGTAGTAACGATTTCTGAAAAAGCAGACTGCTGACAAATTAAATCTTCACTGCTACTGTAGGAAAGCCTGCAGTTACAGATTTCAGAAACCAAGGGTATTTAATTGTGAGTGTTAAAAGACTTTCATGACAGAATTATTTGAAAATAATCCCTTCGGATTTTTTTTTGCATAATGGGAGGCATTTTTACTCTGTTTGTCATTCTAATTTTAAGTTCAGGTGATCAAGTCAGGAAAAGCTATGGTCTTCAGACTTGTTTTCCTGCCTTCCTCACATTTCCTATCCAGAATTAAGATGAACTGTGCTACAGAGAATTACAGAGTGCAGGAAAAATAGAATCCCAACTATGCAGTAATGCAATTCTTCCCTGAAGTGGGACACTGTCCCTTAAGCAGTTTTTCACACATTTGCAAACTTTATTTGGTCCCCAGGTATAGATGAAACATACTAATTTTCTTAATTTATACAGAAGTATGGCCCTACTATTTCTCATATACCAATCAATTTGTGTCAGTATTGTATGTGAGTATTTTTGATTTTTTTAAAAGTTATTTTATCTATTCTCAGAGGAAAGAACCAAATAGAGGTAGATAAAAAACAGAAAGCTCCACTTTTTTCCCCCACAAACTTGAGGGACTGAATGCTTTGATGGAGTTGAGTTGAGAGGAATTTAACTTGAAAGGTTAATTATTAACCTATTTACTCTTATACTCTAGTGTATGTGCACTAACGTGATAATAGTTATATTTTCATGCTGAATATGAGGTTGCAAAAGGAATTTTTTAGCATTATTTTATGATGTTGGAGAATAGGGAATGACCTTAAAACCAGAGCTATAATATAGAAATTTTGACTGTAATTTCTGTTCTTTATTTTTATGCTTTTCAGATAGTTGTTGCTTGGAAATTGTTTTGGCTGGTAAATCACAAATGCCTCCTGTGAGTGTAATGCTTCATGTACTGCATTAGATTATATGGACACAAGTCGCACTAGATTAAAAATAAGCCTTATAAGTAAAAGCCTTGGTCTTCTAAGGAATCTAATACCTCAGTCAATTGGTGTTGTCTCTATTAAACTCCATATTGATTTCTTAGATCAGAGAGCTATTTGAACTACCTTGGGAATTGTTAAAAAATTCCTGAAGCGAATGGGTAGCCTTTTGTAATTAAGAAGGCAAACCTAGTTAAACCTCTTGCTACAACATCCACACTATCTTAAAATCTTTATTTACAAAATCAATCATTGCATACTAAGAATCTGCTCTAATTTATAGACTTACTTGAGCACATTTACAGTATGAAACCTCTGAGACTCTCATATAAAATGTGCATTCATCTGTCTTAATACCAACAGTAACAGCAGTGGAGTTAACGTAAAAGTCGTTAGAACAGAAATTGCTTTCTTCTAGTATGTTTTTCATCATCTAGATTTAGTTTTAACAGTTAAAGGAAAGGCACCTGAGTAAGAGTAAACAGTAGAAAGCTACTTGATACTCAGTTCTTATCCTAATTTTCAACAGAAAACCAAGAACTATATTGCAGAGACATTAAAGATTTTTCTGTCAAAAAACCACATGTTGTTATTTGCAAGAAATCACTTTATTTTCTATCTATGGCACCTTTCTCATGATTATTTTCTCTTCCATTTGAATGTCTTTGTGTGGCAGATGACTGGCATCTTCAGAAAATTACTGGAATCTTATTCTTTCAAATGAAATGTTTCTTTAAACTTTTCTAATATCCATGCTGATTTCAAAGAAAAACTGATATTAATGGAAGAATTTTAGAGAAAAATTGTGGTTTTGCATTTAA
>WAAE01010997.1:0-18873 GCA_013400495.1 Nicator chloris
TTGTTACTTTAACTAGCTAATGTATACTTTCAATAAAGTCCTTTGAGACAAAAAATAACTTATTTAAAGAGAAAAAAACCCCAATAACTCCAACTTCCTATATGCTTTTACTTTACTATCTCTATTTAAATGTATATTTTGACTACACCACTGGTAAAGAGTACCAATATAACATTCCCTATAGAGGGAATTGTGGAAAAAAAATTGGAACCTTTTGAGTGTGTAGGAGATGTGAATAGAGGGGCATAGGGGTCAAATCATTAACCCCTCTACAATTTTTTAAAAAAATTACATTCTCTAGCTGCCAAAATAAATGAACTTTATGGAAATAATAAACATGCTGTGGATCAGATTTTGACTTAAATAGTGGCATGAAAACAGATTACAGTTGAACATACACTGAAAATATGGGCCCTGGTATTAAGTATTAGATGTCTTAGCATTCACCCTAAGTTTGCATTTGTAAGGCACTGCAAAGGGTGTATAAAGAATGACAATAATTACACTAAATACACACAATGCAATAAATATTTTGTCAGTCTAGAAAGCTAACTCAGAGAGGGCATACCATTGTCTCATGTGCCTCCTTCATTAATGTTGGCTATTTGTAATTTTCTGGCTACTTAAGGAAGCCAGGATTTGAAAAAGCCTTACTAGTCCCTGAACCCTCAAACTTTACAAGCCCAGTATAAGACAATGGATTGCAAAAAAACCCGTAGACAAGAATACAAAAAAAATCTAAAAAGGTGTGGCAACATATGCTGAAGTGGTCAGCAGTGCTTTCTGTTTATTAACAAGTTCACCATTGTCAAGGTTCTGGTAAATAAACTGAAGAAATCTTCAGGAGAGAATGAGGTGGTTCTGCATATTCTGATGGGGAATTCTAGTTTGGGGAATTCTGATGGAGAATTCTGGTCTAATTTTTATACCTTAATTCCTTCAACCCTGTTCCCTACCTGATTGTCTGCTAGAGGGTCTGTGGAGGATTCTGCCTATTAGGAAGAGAAGAAAATTCACGCAAGACAAGTAATGTTTGCTTGTTGACTGCAAAATATGACCTCTGTGGCTAGAACTCCAGACAAACGTAAGTACTGATTGGGAAGGCAATTATTTACAGCTGAAATGTGACTGAGGTACTCAGAAGACTTCAAAGTTGGTGCTTCCCTGGGCTCTGTGATAAAAAAATCCTCAGTGCTCAGAAGGAGATTCAAAAACATGCAAGGACAAATCCCAGGCAGAAGAAATATCCAAAGAGCTTTATCAGTTTCCACAAATTATAAGCATGCTCACTGTCATATGCTAATGTGATTAAATGTGCCAATGGTGAAACTCTTCAGATCTTCAGAAGAGGTACTGAAGCTGCAACAGCAAGGACAAAATTCAACACTGTGACCCAGAAAGCGAGACAAAAGCAATTTGCAGAGAATCTCTAGCTGAAATGCAAAGGTCTGAAGTCACTTTTGTGCCACGAGTCAGTCACAAGTGAGCAAGCCATGGTGAGAAGAGAGTGGAGGAGAGACACCCAGTGTAGTGGACATTTCAGCAACCTGCTTGTGATTCACAGCCTTGGTTTAACCAGCTGCCTCCTTGCTGTGGCACAGCTATGTTTACCACGAATGTTATCCTGTATTGGTCCAGTATGCAGAGACATTTCAAGTACCTTCAAGTACTGAGGGCCTTGCCTGTGCGTTCATAAAGCATCTTGCAAAGCAGCAGCAGGCTCTTGGGTTCTGCTGTGTGCTGAGTCCTGCCTTGGTTGTACCTCCCAAGTGGTGCCTTTTGACATTACAGTCACTCCTCACAGTTTCAGCAGACAAACCCCCAGCCTTCCCTCACCCTCTGAGCTGCTTTGCCCCTGGGGGACATGAAGGTAGTGGGCCCTGCATGAATGAGACACAGGCCAGGCCATGATGTGGACATTTTTGAAAGGGCTTTCTTGATGGTTGAACTCCTTGAGGGTGCATATCTGTCTGCTCATAATCCTTAGCCATTTCAGATTGTTATCTAATGATTCAGTTTGGTTTGGTTTGATTTGTTTTGGTTTTGTTTCCATTTTTTTCCCCTAGATGATGCATTGGCATCAGTACTTTTTTCTTTTCTTAGAAAGAAAAGCAGACCCTTACCTGCTTCTCTGTCACACAATTTAATTTTCTTAAAAAATGGCCTCCCAGAATGTTCATGAGATCTGCCAGTGCCAGTTTCTTACATCACTGATAGCTTCACAGATTGTGAACCAAAGGACTAACGTGTCTCAGCACAGTTTACAATTCAGTTTCACTGTATAAAACCAGCCTCTGTCCAGTTGCAATGCAGGAGCTAGTCACTTCATAACTTTATTTATTGGTACATAACAAAGGTCTGTCTCAAAGGAAAGCTACAGAGATAGGAATAATTGTGAGGAAATAGAGAGAATAAAATAAGCCCTGATGCTGTGTCCTCAGACCATTAGAGTGATCAAGCAGTCCTTTTCCTGCACAAGATCTGCACTCAAGGAAGAAGATACTAAGACTAACTGACACAAGTTGACAGACTGACAAGCTGACTGTATTGCCAGGTTTTTCTAAGTCTGCGAGTACCTAATACTTCCACCTGCATCAGAAACCCAGCCATGGCAGAGAAACTCTGTTACCCTTCCAGGTAAAACTTTCCCAAATATTTGGAAATGTAAATGCAACTCTTCTGGATATGGGTTTTAGTTACCTGAATAATTAGGTATGCTCATTAAGAAATACCTAGAAACAGCAGAACTGAATTTTATGGCCAAAACTAAGCAAATGACAGTGGACTAAACAAAACAAGAGTGTGAACGTCTGTGACAAAAAAAAATTCAAATGCTACCATTTTTAATAATCTAAAATAATTAAAAGAAAAAAAAGGAATAAAAATTGAATGCATTAACTACATTATATTTAATTAGTCGACCATTTCAATAAATTGGGAAGTCACTTGTGTTGATCACAAGAACTTGGTGAACAGTTATTTGCAGAAATTGAGAGTTTACTTATTTTACTAAAAAACAAACATACCCTAAACTTTAATTTGGCTTTCCAGAAGCTAAAGAAACATGCATGGAAATCCAACCCTGATGGTGCTAAATATGCAGGGTTTTCCTTGTTTCATGTGTTTGTGGGTTTTTTTTTCTTTTTTTTTTTTTTTTAATTGATCACACAGCTCAAGTTGGCTGCCCATGTATTTTAAAGGACCTTGTGTCCATGTGAATGTTATTATTAAACCAGTAATATGCAATACCTAGAGATCTCTTTTCATGCAGGATATTTAAGTGCTGATGGATGCTGACATTATGTATGGATTATTTTGCCTCTTAAGCATGTGTGGATGATTAGATCATCTAACATAGGCTTTTATGCAACCAAACACTGCTTGTACTTCTATTTAATCTTTCCTTCAAATTATAACTTGTTTAATCTTGTGAAATAAAGGAAAAGGTTAGATGTAAAGAGAAATATTTGCTGGGTTCACATGGCTAAAATGATACAACTTAGTGATTTTTTAAATTAAAATTTTTCATATTTAACACTTAACAAGGATTTGTTATTGTGCATCTTTCAATGGATTGCAGATCTTTCCATAGCTACTTCACTGTGATTTTGTCTTTTAAACAGTTAAAAAGATTGAGTTCCTTAATTTAACAAGCGTTTTCCTTCTTTTGGTCTTTAGTCTAATGTCTGGATTTTTAAGCAGGCTTCTTTTTAAAAAACATTATGGCTGCATGTGCTACACCAGAACATATCTTAACAAAGCTATAAAGACACATAATATCACCATATAATCATATAATTTGATGGTCTCTGTTTGGGTGCAGACAGTCAGGAAAACATTAGGGAGGAATTGTTATTGAAAGGTGAAAGTATTTAATCTTCGTGAAGAGATGTGCCATAACTCAGCCATCCTGTCTCTTGTGCAAGAAGCAGCAAGGAATTCTCTCATGCAGAAATCCCTTCCAAATTTGCTTTGGAGACTGCCTAGCGCCTCATGGCTCTCTGGAAACCTTGTTAAAATTCCAACTACTCAAAAAACAAGTTAATTGAATCTGAAGTTGCTTAAGTCTTCTAGTGCCCTATCCCAAATGAGAAATAATGAGATTTTCTGAAATTAGCAGATGAAACTATCTGTTCTGTGGAACTGCAGGCTCAGTATTCACTTAAATATTCACCTCATCTACAAAACATTGTGTCATCAGGAGCACTGGCTGTATTTTCCCTGAGAAGGAAGCAGGAAAGAAGAGGAGGAGTTAAATGAAAACATAGGCAAAATTGCTTTCTGTTTTTTAAAGTATCCCTGTAATGCACTTTAGAGAGAGTTTTTTCTTTTTTTCTCTAGCGATTCAGTACACACAAGAGAAAATCACCTGAAGACAAGGCCTGGCTTCTGTGGCACTAGTGAGACTTTTGCCATTGATTTCACTGGCACTAGAATCTTGCCTTGATGAGCAACCACTTCTACTTTCTTTTTATTTTACTCTTAGAAACATTATTTGGTGAAAGAAAATTCAGAAATTATTTGGACAATGGTTTAGATTTCCTTCTAAAATGCTTCAGAGCGCAATCATGGATAGGGTAGAAAATTCCACTGTCAGAAATGTTTCACAAAATTTCTTCTCTTAACTTCATTTTGCTATAGTCAATAAGTGTCACACCACCATCTTAAATCAACCAGCAGATGATACACAGAATTGCCTTGAAGAAAAGCAGTCAATATCTTTCACCTGAGGGGTGTTGTTGCTTTTAGGGAGACTTGGTATTGCATGTACTGAAATAATATGTCTTTATATAAAATTTAAGTGGCTAACAGTGATTTTACAAAGCACAGTCTTAGTACAGCTTTACTGAGTTATTTTTTACCATTGGATTTTCTTTAGGACACAACTAGATAAATTATCCAAAAGGCTTATGTGTAAAAAGAAATTATTCTCAAAATTGTGTCAATAATCCCATGGCAAAAATTCTTCATTATAAGGTTCATGATAAATGGTCTCTAAAATTGTCATATAAGTTTCAACCCCTTCAGTTTTCAATATATGAATATGTATTAAAATCTCATCTGTCCAAAACAGATGATTAATCCAGGTACTGACATTCAGATCCTTTCACAAAAGGTGAATGGGATTTGAATGTGATGGAGACCTTGAGCTTTTCTCTCTACAATCAATCTGCTACAGAAAGCCTTTGTGAGAGTTTCAAATAGTGCCATTATACATTGCAAATGCCAAGTTTCAATTTCGCAGGTTAATCCTGCCACACACAGCTGTGTCTTCATGTCTGTCTCCCAATATGTGTGTACACAGTTTCATAGAAATCATTACTCTCTAAATAAGATATTCAGATCTGACACAGCAAATTTGAAACATAAAAGCATAAAACTTTACTATTGAAGCAAAGGGGCTGCACTTGTATCTTGTATAGGGTCCGAAATCAGAGATGAAGGTATGCCACTAGGCATAGGTGTAGACTTTGCCTGTACAACAGATAGAAATGCTTCAGACTCCTTTGCAAATGGAGAAATTTGTACTTTGGTCAAAGAGAGTGGCTGGAGAATGCAGGAGTTTATGCAGGAGAGACCTTTAATTATCTGAGGAGTGGCTCAGAAGAAGCTGAGGTTTTGATGAAGCTGGACATAATTGCTTGATGCCCACATAACGAGGAATATGTTCTAGTGTTTTAGCTTCAGTTCCATGGTTACACTATTTTGTGTCTCTTCAGTCAAAAGGATGAAGAACTATTCTGCCAATTATCCATGATCATTGGAGTTTTCTGCCTGCCTCTTTGTCATGGTTTGACACTGGCTCAATGCCAGGCAGCCATGAAAGTTGCTTGCTCACCCTGCCCTGTATAGCAGGGCAGAGGAGACAGGAAAAATAATTATCAAAGGGGTCATGAGTTGAGATATGGGCCAGAGGAAAACACTCCAAGGGCAGAACAGGCTCAACCTAAAGTTGCAAAGTAAGTTTATTACTAACAGAGTCAGAGGAGGATAATGAGAAGTAAAAGAAGTTTCCCCTCAGCCTCCCCCTCCTTCCCACCGACAGCACAGGGAAACCAGAGGTTTGGTCAGTTCATCACCTGAGGTTTTATTCCACTGCTCAGGGAGAGGTGTCCTTCCCCTGTGAGGCCTTGGGGTCCCTTCCATGGGAGACAATTCTCTGTGAACTTCTCCAGCATGGCTTCAAATCTCACGAGCAGCAGTCCTCCCAAAACTGCTGTGGCGTGGGTCAATCTTCCATGGGGTGCAGTTCTCCAAGGACAGGCTGCTCCAGCCTGGGAGCAGAACCCCTCTCTCCACTGGGTCTCCCACTGGATCACAGCCACCTCCAGGCATCCACCTGCTCTGGCATGAGCAGCTCTCCCACGGGCTGTGGGTGGGTCTCTGCATTCCCCGTGGATCCCCATGGGCTGCAGGGCCACAGCTGCTTCACTGTGGTCCTCACCACAGCCTGCAGAGGAATCTCAGCTCCAGTTCATGGAGCACCTCCTGCCCCTCCTTCTCCACTGACCTTGGTGTCTCCATGTGGTTTCCCTCACATGTTCTCACTTCCTCCTCTTCTCTGGCTGGAATTAACACTCCACTTTGCTCTGCTTTGTTTTGATTTTCTTCTTAAATCAGTTATCACAGAGGCGTTACCAACATCTCCAACTGGCCCAGCTTTGGCCAGCAGCATGTCCATCCTCAGAGCCATCAGGGATTGGCTCTGCCAGACATGGTGGAAGCTTCTCACAGAAGCCACTGCTGTGGTCCCCCTGCTACCAAAAACCAGGCTGTGTAAAACCAATACACTCTTTCTCTCCCTAATTTAGGTTAAGTTTTCTGAGTAAGAGATAATGCCTCAGGCTTGCTCCTGAGATGGAAGGGATAAGATATTTAAAGTTTATCTTGACCCTTCAGGTATTATAGTAATCCACTCTAATGCATCCTTGAGGGTTCTGATTGCCTCATTTCTTTTGTAACTTAAGATAAGTGATTCTGTATTACCTAATGGAAGTAATTTTATCTAACTTTTCTCTGTTACAAAAAGTCAAAGTACACTAGACAAAGTCAAAGATGGTAAGAAAAAGACAGAAATATTAGACATTTTCCATGCACAGGTTTGCATTCTCCTTGGAGACTGGATAATCTTCCTGTGGTTCTCCTCTACAACCTTATAATAGTTAATTAATGTACCCCAAAAGACTTTTGCACTTGGTGCTTGAATGATGAAAAATCAAAAGAGAAAAGCAGAACAAATATGTAGCATGGGTGAACATGATCCTGAACCAACCCTGTTCTTTTAATTCCCTCTTGAGATGTTTACATTTGGAAAGAAGTAGATTAGAGAAGTCATAGGATAGCTATTAAAGAAATAGAAAAACAAGCAAACCACAAAAAATCCAGAAAGAAACCTCAGATCCAAATGATGAAGAAGTTTGGAGTAGTAGGAGCAGGAATTAAGACATAGCTGTGGTCTGTTCATCACTGAACCCTTGACTGTACCATGTAGGCTGGGGAAAGAATTGCCATTTAAGAGGATATTTGAAACAGAAAAAAGGGGAAAATTTCAATACCAAATATATATGCAAATTAATAGGTATTGGTGACTTGAGAGGAATGTGCTATTGTTTTGTGAAAAATATGAGTAAAAGAGAATTGTTCTGTCAAGGTCATGGAGTTAGTAAGGGACTGAAACAGTTGAGACTTCAGCATGAATTTTCATGCTGAGGGTGAATATTAATTATGACAGAAGTCCTCGGATTCAAGACGGAGTTGTTTTTCAAAAGGACAATGTCATCAGTGACTGCACAAAGATTTCTCTTTGTTCACATTCTGCACCAGAAATGGTAGGAAAGACCAATGTTTGGATGTGGACTAACATTTCTAAAACTGGGAAAAGCTCCAGGGTCTCCCAAAGCAGTGTTGATGCAGAAGCATTTAGAGGTCTTACCCACAGAGACACTTTGGATGCAGATGCAAGTGACTACCAGCAGCATTATAGAAAACCTTCCTTCACTTACATCATGTGAAGGGTGCGATGCTGGTATTTGTCACAAACCACAGAAAAATCTTTTCACTTATCTGGTCCAATGTATTTTTCACCTCTTTCCTCAGTTACACATTTAGACTAAAATGTTCATATAATAAAATGGCACGTTTTCATGCACGTGTGCACACACTCATAATCAAATATTACCTAAGTTTCAATTAATTTTTGTTCTGTGAACTGAGAATGAAATGTTTGCACACAGGGGACAGGCTTATATGCTTTGCAGGCACTGGCATCTCAGTGACACATAGGAGACTTTTCACAACACCATGATGGTACTGAACTAGCAAGGCTACCACAGTGAAAATGTAGATTCAAGGAGGGATTTATAGATTCCATTGACCTGGGATTAATTGTGTCTAGATTATAAATGAGGTTAGTGCTGGAGTGATGATAATATATCAGGTGTTCAAAGTCATCATAGACATTTCAGACAGAAAATATGTTAATTCCCAGAGGAAGGACAATAATGCTGTGGAGAACTGGTGCTGTGAGCACATGAATGTATCCATGGGACTTGTTCCCAGCCAGCTGGTTTTCTGTATATACCGATGCCACTGCACATGTGAATGCAGCACACATGCTGGCATGTTTATGACAGCCTCTCCACCAAAGTGATGTGCTGCAGAAAGCACTGTGTCTGCCTGACAACTGAAAAACCGTCTGTAGTTCATGATGTTGTCACTGTCAGGGAAAAACACACTGTTTCAGCAAAGCGTCAAAATCCTTTTGTCAGTAAGGCCAGAAAAAATCAGTTGAAAAGTGGTTCTAATAATCCTTTCCCATTATATTGGATTAGAGGGCAGCAGGTACTTTCCATGAAGGGCAGGAAGAGCTTAAATATACTTATTTTTAGAGCCTTGTGGAATTGTGAGCCCTCTTAGTAGACTGTTGGTTGGAATCAAATGGTTTAGGAAAAAAGAGAAACTGGGGTACCCTATATACCAATCCATGCATGGATGCAGCTTACTCCAGAGTCTGAGAGATTCAGGTAAACACTAAGAAACCTGCTTGTTTAGTCTGACAGGCTGCTGTCTCATTATAGTATTTCTGCTAGAGTTCCTAAAGGGCTGATTCCTCTCTCACAATTGAAAAAATTAGCCCTTGCAGAACAAAGATTTAGCAACTATAACAGGATAACTTCACAGTCTTGGAAGACAAAGATTCTTGGGGAGGGAGCTGGGGGCGGATGGGAAATGGGGGTCTGGAGGGGGGAAAGGAAGCAACCTGTTTGCAATGCATCATGTCTATTTTACTACTGTGTAACAGTTGGTGAACTGTACTTTAGGATAGCAGATGGGGATTATCCAAATTGCCCTTGTTGTGGGGTGAAGATCAGACAAAAATAGCACAGAAGTCAGTGAGACTTTATCAGTATCTGCCCATCTCTTGGGGACCGTCCACATGCAGAAGGATGCAGAATTGTGCCCCTATAGAGAAAAAACTCCCTGCATCCCTGTCCTGGTTTAGGGCAAATTTGGGAAGAAACCTCTAAATGGGATCCCTCTAGAAAGCAAATTCAAGTGACCCCTCTCTCATCCTGTTTGGGAAAAGATTTCCTTGGGGAAAAGCAGAAAATGTTTCTTTAACAAGCAAAGCATTCACAAGCATAAAAGATGAATAACATGAAACAACAAAACCTTTCACTGTTCTGAAGAGATGGCAAATCCAGAAAGTCCTTGTTGTGGGAAAGTAACTTGGCTCACTCAGTCTCTTATCAGCCCCTCTGGTGCTGGGAAATGCCATGTCCCACGCCCCGGCGGGCCACAGGTGTCAGCTCCCACTGTTTTTCTGGGTTTTCGGTCCAGAGTAGGTCTGAACAGTTCCAAGAAGAAGAAAAACCACAGTCGTGGGAACTTCTCTGCCTCAGCTAGCTAAAATAACTAACTGAAAGCAAAGGAGAGCTCTCTCCCACATGTCGGTGCTGCAGAGAACACAGTCTGTGTGAAGGATGCCGAGGAGCAAGGGCAGTTTCTGATCACAATCTCTGCTCTTCTTTTTCCCCCGCTTCGCTCTCGGAACCAGTCTTAAAGGTGAAGAACTTAATATCCAGCATAAACAGAACAGACAACTGGGGGTACATGCATCATAAAGTCACCCCAGGACAGTCCGAAAGACGTGGGATGATCAGAGTAAGGACCAGGGCACCTGAGACCATGGCAGAGAGGGGAAGGTGGCGCACCAGCCTGGACTGGGGCGACTGTGAAGTCAGCAAACAGCACGGAACAGAGGTGTAAAGACTGAAATTTCCATCTGGCCACTGCAGCATTCCCACATAAAAAAATAGTAAATTTTCAGTTAGCAGGTGGTGTAGGTCTGTCCTTTTCAGTAATCTCAGCTCTAATTTCTGTTGTGAAATTCCATCTGAGAAGTCACGCTGTGGTATTAGTGCTGAAAAGACGTATTTTTGTTCTGGAGACTGCAAAACGGTGGGAGAACCTTACAGAGTAACTGGAAACTGATCTCATTTGAAGGGAGGATAGTTCTGACAGGAAAGCAAAATCAGTATTACAATAAATAAGGGTTCATTTTGCCAGTCTGAAATTTACCTACCTCATTCTTGGAAGCTTGTCCATAAATTTCAGAAAACTGAGATTATTGGGTGTCAAAAGAAACAATTGGTCAGGTATTGGGAGTCTCAGATGGGAAGCAACTATCCAATGTGCCATTTAGTTTTCATGGCTGTGTGTAAGTTTACACACACACCATCTTGAATTTTTGAGCAAATAAATTACTTATCATTAAGCTGCACTCTTATACTTACATTTAGTTGCAGAACATTTAATATTCTGAATATTTTTCATTTCCTCTTTAAAATACTTATGGTTTTAACAAATGCTTGTAGATTATCTAAAAACACATTGTTTATCAAAGCAACTAAGGCAGCTATTTTGCTAAAAAGTTGTGCAGAGTGATTACGTTTCTAATTAGGTGGAGATGACCTCTGAGAGGAAACAAGAACACTATGTAGAGCTGAACGGAGAAGATTTACTCATTATTTTATGAATACTGAGCTGGAGACAAAATCAAATGAGATCTTAGTGACTAAAAAGTGAGTTTCATAGAAGTTTTGCAAAATCCTCTGTGAAATTGAACAGAAAATATGGAAGAAATTAACTCCACAGATAAAACTCTTTTTATGAATGCTTAATGTGCAGATATAAAATAGCTGGCATGTGTTTTCCTACAGTTTAAAATTGCAATGCTTATCTCAGATCTATTTCTAAATATAGAAAAATCCGCACATGGTGTATCTAAGGAAAATTAATACAAGAATTATTCATTTTTATTGAAAGGCCGAGAAATTTGAAGTTAAAATTTCCAACTTCTGTTATTAAGAAAGGAAGAAATACAGCAGTAAATTTCACTCTCAAAACATTTCTGTGTGGAAATTGTCTACCCCTTCAGGCATTATATAGCTTAAAAAAAACTTAGAAAGAGACACTGATGTTTGTAATCAGATATCAAAGATTACTTTACAAATTATTAATTCAGTAACGTGGATAAAGCTGTCAGGCCTCGCTCTGAGCAGGTAGCACTGCAAATGCCTGAGCTGCAGACCAGCTGCATTTTTGCATACCACTGGTGTTTCAGCAGAGCCCTGTGGGTAGCAGGCATTTTTCGATCATTATCCCAGTTAGATTCATGGAAAAAATTTATTTTTAGCAGCATACCGTAAACAGGTCTCTTACAGTGACTTACTGTGTTTTAAACGTTGTAATGTATACTGAGAGGCCTTGTGCAAAATTAAGTCTCATCATTAGCACTATCCTAATTTCCAACATTCTAATGTGCAAAAATAACAGTAGGTGCTGTTGGAAATGTTTGGTGAGTTCAGCAGGAGGCCTGGCTGAATTCAGCACAGAGCTATCATTCTGCTGTTATCTGCCATTTATTTAATTGCACCTCAGACTTCCTGGAACCAGCAGAGTGTTCCTTCAGGTACAACTCTCAGGAGCACAGTACAGCAAATATTCCTGGGACCTGTCACTTACTCACTTGCTATACGTGTTCATAATGTGCCTGCTGAACTCCCCCTCAGAGCACTTGAGCTCTGCTGAGATGCAGCGCTGACATATTTAGATAGAACTTGTGATGAAAGGGAGAGTGGTGGCAAACAGTACATCCTGCCCGCTTGTATGCTGCTGAGGTTACAAAGGAACTTTCTATTCCAGCACAAATAACTTCTGATTACAACTGTAATACTTGCTGTTTTCCTAGTAAAGAGCATGATACTTTCACCTGCACTCACCTGTGTGAGTCAAAATCCAGCCTTGTCATATTGTAAACAGAAAATAACGGTATGGAATGAATCCTCCTGCTAACTATCACTTAAAGTGATAAAACACGAACAAGGCATCACACTTTCTACAGATAAAAATGTTATCTCTTATTTCATACTGTTGTAAGAACTTATGGGTCACCATGCAGAAATAAGTAAGCTGTAAATTAAATAACTGGCTTTTGTTTGGAGAGTAACAATTTCCCAAGGAGAGTCTACAGGGAAATCCATTTGCATTTCACAGGTCAATGGGCTTCAGAAACGTCACAACTTTAAATAAAATAATTGAAATGAAACCGTGATTGCATATTCAGGATGTAGAAGAAGACTTTGATGACAGTTTTATAGGGCCATATTTCTTGAACCCTTGGGAAGGTTTTATATTTTTTCTTTGTAAATAGCTATAACTGTGACATGGTGGATTTGAAGAGAGATGTCTTATAGTTCAATTACAGTAGTCTATAAGGCCTGTTTAGTTCCTGGGTCTCAGACCAGACTTAATCTCTGTTCCAGTTTCTCATCTGTGAAATGGAGATGAAATGTTCCTTATAATTTTTTATCACTTGGTTTTGTGACCTCTGAAGAATAGCAAATTTTTGATGTTTTAATAAGTTTTTGCTTTGTGGATAATCAACATGCTGTTCAATGCAGCCTTGAAACTGACTGAGATTCTTGCAGCTCAGGAAGTCCTTATGAAGTGAAGAAATTTACTAACAACTGTGGCTCATCATCTTGAAAACTTTAAAAAAAGCATAACTATAACACAAGATATCAATATAGTTTTACTGCCTTATATAACAATGCAGTTCAATACATCACAAGTGTTTTATTACTGCAGTTCAACTTGGTTTCCATCATCACATGATCCTCTCCATATGTAGCTTGACCAGCATAAACCAATTCATTTATAGCCTTGCTTCTTGAGTAAATTCTTTTCTTCATATTGTAGATGGTAGATAAAGTCATGTTCAACACAAGTGGATACAACAATTAAAAAAAAATTACTACAAATTCCTGCATCAGAAGAGAAAATATTCTGAGCTTTCTTTATTATTTTGAACTTCCATTCTTTCTTTATTCCATGTGTATTGTCTTTCAAGGGAAAAGTCTTTCCTTTTTAACTTAAGCTCCCCAGTCAAACAAAGTGCTTTTGGATTCTCTTGTGTAGCTTGCAGAACTAATGTTTACCAGTGGCTAACTGGCATATAAATTTTGGAAAATGGAATATGGGTTCCTAATTTTGTCTTCTCTTTGACAGAGTTCAAGGCTTCAAAATGATTTTGCCATGCTCGATTGGATTGTTTGAATAATAAGACATTAAATGCAATGAGATAAAGGTAATTAAAAACCAGGATCCATTTTACAAAAAACGTATCTTATTTTGTGAGACATTGCAATGTGAATCTCTAATGCAACCAGCATAAAGTTCTAGTGTATTATCACAGAATAAACGGATTGTATGGAAGAAGAATGGTTTCAGAAATTGGACATTTAAGTGTCCTGATATCTAAAGGCAGAATAATGTAAAGAAAGTTATGGATTGGCATTGCATATTACCTTAGTATTATGGAAGAAGTAAAAAAAAAAAAAAAAAGAGAGAGAATTGGTCTTATTAATGATGAGCCTGTAATTGGTGATATAAATTTCAGAATAAAAAAAATCAGTGAGAACATATGGTTGCTTCTGTACAAATGAAACAGTGGAAGTAATCACCAAGCAGCAAAATGTATCAGCATTGGGATGTTCTAGGTTTCCTATCTGGTGTGCTAAGATGTATCCCATTCCAAGACAGACATTGTGTTGAAAAAAAAAGGTAAAGGTCTGTAATTTTTAAGTATAAAGCAAAACCACTTATCAAAATGACCAGGTAGATATAATCTTTACGCTGTGATTTTCTTTTTTTTTCAGCTCAGACCTGGGTAGGGGACTCCTTTATGTTTTAAGGTGTTGTCAGTCTCACTAAAAAAGGAAGATTATGAACTTTCTGTCTGTCCTGGACTCACCTGCTGTTGCAATTCTTACAGCGCTGAAATATTTCACTCACCTCAGTGCTGTTCTCTGAAAGCATTAAAATTAATGCAGAAATTTCACTCAATGAAATCTTTCAGCCAGGAGACCAGTTGACAGCACTGCATTTATTGTTTCTTCATATAAGTGTTCTAATTTAATAACTTGGAGACTTACTGTTTTCAGTATCCCGAATGAACATATTGCATATAACAATTTTTCATATGTTCTTGAATCAGCAGACTGCCTGTTAATTGCCTGCAACACTCCCAAATTGGCCATTAGGAGAAAGAACCTCTGCAATACTTTCATTTTCTGCCTTCCCTGTTCTCCATGCCACCAACCCTCAGCTGAGAAATGAAGTGCCAGAATGTTTTAATTTTATGTCACCTTTCAGTTCTCCAACTGGCAGGCCAGACATCAACACATTACATGCCCTGAAGATAATCTTTAAAATATTTCTTCCTCAATTTGTCTATAAAAAAATGCAGTGCCTTGTTAGACACTAGCAGTATCTGCCATGTAACCACACCATTGAAATTTTCCAAAGAACAGGCCCCTATGTTAAGGTGTTCCCTTAGCTTCCATAGTAGTTATACAATTTATAATTACATCTCTGCTAATTGAGGATTCCGTGCATCAATACAAATGTGATACCTGCTGGAAGCAGATTTTCAGGGCTTTTACAAGATTCATGTAACTCTCTTACTGTCTGCCCATTCTTCATCAGCATATCTGGGCCATGCTATAACCTTTGTATCACAGCTATAGCCTTTTAGTCACTTTAGGGACAGCAATTATTAGTGTCCTCTTACCACTTTTCTGAACTTTACAGTAATTTTTCCAGAAGAATGCATCTTGGCTGAGGTAGCCTGATTTCAGTGCATGCCTCCAATACAGACAGGGTTACTGCTATTAGGATCTGTTTGCAAAAGAAAACAACTGACAAAACATCCCTTTTGCTGCAGAGAGTATTGTTTCGTGACCATCAGGAAAGATGAGCAACTGCTTCCTCTCACCCTAAAAATGAACTACTTTAATTTAGAGAGAGTTTTGCAGCTGACACAGCCTTTCCCAATACACCTACATTTCTGTGATGTCTGACACTCCCCCAGACAAAATAAAAAGGTGTATCTACAAAAAGGGAAGCTGGCCTGTGTTGGGTTGCTTTCCTAAATGGTTTAATTAGCCCCTTTTTCCTGTCACGCTGAAAGAAAATTTTATAATTTTAGTGGAAATGGCATTTAATGCATTCAGGCAGTTTTATGCTCAGCAGCCTGACACTGCAATACAGAAAGTGGTGACACCGAGCCTCTGAATCTGGAGACAGCCACGTGGAGCCTGTTTGTAATTACATGCCTTACTGATAGTCACGAGTCACACAGTTTGGCCTTCATGTGCATACTCTCTAGCTGCAGTGGTCTTGTAGTGTGAGGCAGACATGCTCTCTAGTAACAAAGTGCTGTTTTAATTCTGATTTTGGTTTTTCAGGACATCCAACATTAAAGAGCAAATATCAGTAGAATAAATTCCGAAGAAGGTTCCTCTAAACCATGATACAGAAATTTGGTGTAGTTGTGCATTCACAAAAACACATCTGCACCTTTTCTGAGTGGGTGATGCTTGGAAATTTCCTTGCTAACAGTGGATGTCCACATGGCTGAAAAGCAGACAAATGCAAGTATTTACCCTTCTGTAGTTGCATATTAGAGTGATAGTTCTTGGGACTCAAACTTTTCCATGTATTTGCAGTAACATCCATATTAAACAGTCACAACCAGACATTTCACGAAACCTGTGGTCACCAAGGAACACCGTGGTTGTCACTCAAGTGCCTTTGTTAGTTTACAGCAGCAGTAGGATGCAAAGGGACTGTCCCAATGTACTAGTACACCTTCCTGGTGAACATTGTTAGTAAAACATATAACACTTTCAGTTAAAGATTGTTCAATATTTGCTTTAAAAGATCTATTTCTCAGTTGCTGCTTTGGTTAGAACATTGACATATTGGGTCACTGTTACAGCCTTCAACTTCTGTATTCTGTATTCTGTAAGAGTAGGGTAAATTAGCTAGTTTTATTTGAGAGTAAAAAAGTGTTAAATCCATTTAAGTACTATTTTTGTGGGCTTCCTTGCTTTAAGGTAAGACTTTGAAGTCCCTTAGGGGTTTGAATGTCTTCACAGCTGAAGGGTCCAGAAAATTTCTAGGGAACATGTTAAGTGTTTTATCCCTCTCACAGTGAAAATCCCTGTTTTTGTTACATTTATATGGAATTTTCTGTGCCTCCTGTGGCGTGACAGGGAACCAGTAAGAAGAGTCTGGTTCCAATCAGCTTTACTCCCCCATTATATATTTTTATATGTATAAAAAAAAAAGTAGAAATACACATTTATATTTAATGTTCAACATATATTTATATATTAAATATGGATCCATATCCTCCCTGAGCCTTCTCTTCTCCAGACTACACAATCCCAGCTCTCTTAGCCTCGCTCCGTAAGAGAGATGTTCCAGTTCCTTTATCATCTTTGTGGTCTTGCACCAGGCTTGCTTCGGTATGTGCATGTCTTTCTTGTTCTGGGGAGCCCAGAAAGGGCAGTAGCAATCCAGGTGTGTCTGGCAACATGCTTCATAATGCAGACCAGGACCTCTCTCAGACAGCACCTCTCAAAGATAGCTGGGAGTAACCATGCAATGACATCAGACATCTCCCTCAACATTCGTGGGTGCAATACCTGTGCAAGTCTGCTTTGATTAAATGTTTCTAATGTGAGTATCCTCCTCTACTAAGAGTAAGCCTTCCTGGTTACAGACTTTCTCTGCGGTGTCAGAGGTCTGGAATTTCCAGAGACTGACCCTAGCAGTCAATACCAAAGGAAAGAAGGCATTGAGTACCTCAGCCTACCCTGTATTTTTTGTCACCAGGTTCTCTGCCCTGTTCAGCAGCAGGTCCACTTTTTCCCTAGCCTTCTTTTTGCTGCTGGGGTACCGACCGGTAGGAGATTTTCTTGTTGTCCTTCATGTCTCTTGTGGGATTGAATGCCATGTGGGCTTTAGCTTTCCTAAACTCATCCCTTCAAGCTCATGTAGTATCTCTGTATTCCTCCTAGGTTACATACCTTTGTTTTCATCTCTTGAACGCTTTGGGGTTTTGTCTGAATTTAGTCAGTCTTCAGCCATCCATGCAGGTCTCTTTCCATCTTTGCTTGACTTCCTATCTGTTGGTATGGATCTTTCCGGAGCTTCACTACCAGCAAGCTCTTGTGGACCTCCTTTCTCTTCATGACCATATTCATGAAAGTATTCTTCCAGAGAGATCTCTGAACAGGCCTACATCTGCAATCCTGAAGCCCAGGGCTAAGCTTCTGCTTTTTGCCCTGTTCTATTCTCTCATGTTTCTGAAGTTCTCTGTCTCCTGGTCACCCCAATATTCCCAGCCAGTCCTTCCTTGCTGTCAGTAGGAGGTCTAACATTGTTCCTCCTCACATTAGCTCCACAGGAAGTTCTCAACAATGCCTTACAGAAACCTCCCGGATTGTTCATGCGTTCCTATGTTGTCCTTCTTGCAGATATTGGGGTAGTCATATTTCCACATGAGGATCTGGGTATGGGACCATATGACTTCTTCCCGTTGCCTGAAAACATTTTCTACCTCATGTTCCTGGTCAAGAGGTCTGCAACAGATTTCCACAACATTGCCACCCATGTTGCTGTGCCCCCTAGTCCTGACCTTCATCTGCTTAAGAGGTTGAATAACAAATCTCTGAAAAACTTGTGTTTTCTGAGTAGATAAATATTACAAGCTGCACTGAAAGTCTATTCACAGATATGTTTCTGTTACTTTGGTTTGACTTCCTGGCTTTGCAATTTCAGCGTCTAAGTATTGGGCTGGGAGGAGAGAGACAGCAGATGTGTCATTTCTGCTAAACTGGAGGAGGAACCTGAGCAAAGAGATGCTTATGAATCCAGACATCTGTTCAAACAGAAATTGAGTGGTTTCTCTTTTGCAAAAATTTTCATAAACATTTAGTTATATGAAAGACCTTGGGTTTTCTTCTAAATTCTTCTAGTAAATATAGAGTCAAACGGCATTGATCAGTGGTTCAGATTGGTTCTCATAAAAAGCATGACCTTGCATTTATTACTGAAATTTTTTCTGCTATCCTGGGTAGCTTCTGCAAAGTCTTATTAAATATTGACCAACTTCATGCTTCATGTTGCTGTTTCTGGAATCTCAGTCTTATCCCCGCTTTCAGAGTTTAATTTATATTTGTATAACTATCCTCTACAAAACAAATCATAAGAGAGATGCATGGATTACTGCATTCTGATATTTCCGCCAAATTGGAAAGTGACCACTCATTCCCACAGGGATTTTCTGGCTAAATGCATAACCTCAATGAATTAAATGACAGAACTCCTCTCCCCTCAGTACCACCTCTTTCTAGTCAAAGCAGCAGTTTAAGAATTCCACTGCACAAGGGAGCTTATCAAAATTGGCTAGAAGTCTAGATAAATTAAATCGAGTGTTCTTCCCTTAAATATATTCAG
>WAAE01010998.1:0-33095 GCA_013400495.1 Nicator chloris
AAGTGCAGTAACCACTGCAGCTGACGGATACACCGGTTCGAGTGGATCAGTGGCGGCAGCGAACAAAAATTAAAGGCGCTGACCAAGCTTGTGGAGGAGCAGTTCCACAAAGGCAACATCATAGAAACAAACAGTCCATGGAACTCCCCCATGTTTGTCATCTGGAAACTGGGGAAAGATAAATGGCGTGTCCTGCACAACCTTTGGGAGAACAATAAAGTCATTGAGGACATGGGATGTCTACAGCCAGGTATGCCCTCCCCAGCAATGCTCCCACAAAATCGGAAATCAGCGGTGTTGGACATAAAGGACTGCTTTTCCCAAATCTCCCTACACCCAGATGATGCCCTACATTTTGCGTACTCTGTTCCCACCGTAAACAGAGAAGCTCCCTGACAGCAATACCACTGGCGGGTTCTGCCCCAAGGCATGAAGAACAGCCCTACGATCTGCCAGTGGTATGTTGCCAAATTGCTAGCTCCAGTACCTGCCATGTTGGGGAAGGCTGTCATCCTTCACTATATGGATGACGTCCTAGTGTGTGCTCCTGACAACAATATGCTCACAGCCGTGCTCAATGCCTTGGCCAGTGCAGGTGTAGAAATACAACATGAAAAAGTCCAAATGCTGCTGCCCTGGAGATATCTTGGTCTTGAGATCACCAACTGCACCATTACACTGCAGAAGGTGGTGATCAATGATAGACTCAAGACCCTGAGAGATCTCCATCAACTGTGTGGGTCCTTGAACCCAGTTAGACCCTGGGTAGGGCTCACCATGGGGGATTTGGGTCCTCTCTTCCAACTGTTAAAAGGGGGGGGAGGAGTTGGATTCCCCAAGGGTTCTGACCCAGGAGGCGAAGGAGGCATTAGAGAGGGTTCAACAGGTGATGTCAGAGAGGCAGGCCCATAGGTATCAGCCTGAACTTCTGTTCAATTTCATTATTTCGGGGAGACTGCCACACCTACGTGCCTAATGTTTCAGTGGGATACAGACCAAAGGGATCCCCTCTCAACAATAGAGCGGGTGTTCCTTGGTCACCACCTGTCCAAGAGCATTGTGTGGCCACAAGAGCTAATGGCGTAGCTCATCAGCAAGGCCAGGATGCATCTGTGCCAGCTGGCTGGTGTGGATTTCAGGTTCATCCACCTCCCACTGAAGTTATTTATGGGGTGGTTCATGAAAGAGACTCTCGAGCAATTGCTCCAAAACAATGAAAATCTGCAGTTCACCCTAGACAGCTACCCCGGGCAAATCTCCATCCATTGTCTGGCCCATAAATTATTTAACAGCAAATTCAATTTGGTCCCCAAGAACATTCAAAGTAAGGAGCGTCTTAAGGCCCTGGCCGTTTTCAGTGATGACTTGGAAAGACCTCCAGACTCAGCAACGGGAGACCGATGTTAAGGTTGTTGAGGGATCCCCTCAGGTTGCTGAGCTGGACGCTGTCATCAGGGTCTTTGAGAGGTTTCCTGGACCAGTGAACACAGTAACAGATTCGGTCTATGTGGCAGGGGTGGTGTCTAGGGCTGAACATGCTGTTCTTGGCGAGGTCTCAAATCCTAACATCTTTTGGTTGCTCTCTAGACTAATACATCTGGTCTCCCATAGAGAGCAACCATTCCATGTGATGCACGTGAGGTCTCACACCGACCTTCCAGGATACATTGTGGAAGGTAACCGCAGGGCTGATGCACTGGCTGCTGTACTATGACTGGGAGGCCCTGTTGACAACTACCAGAGGGCCAAGCTTAGCCATCAGAACTTCCACCAAAACGTCCCTGGCTTGGTCCACCAATTCCATTTTAGGCGTGACCAAGCTAAGGCAATCATGGCCACATGCCTCAAATGCCAGTGGGGCTCTATTCCATCTATGGGGATGGGGGTCAACCCCAGGGGCCTGAAAAGCAATGAGGTGTGGCAAACCGACATCACACATATCCCTGAGTTCGGAAGACTGACATTCGCGCATGTGTCTATTGATACCTTTTCTGGTGCTGTCTACACCTCGGCCCACACAGGCAAGAAGATTGCAGATGCCCAGAAACATCTACTGCAGGCCTTCTCCACGTTGGGTTCCCTCAGGTCGTGAAGACCGACAGTGGTCCAGCTTATATCTCCAGAGCCTTCAGAGTTTTCCTGCAGCAGAGGGGGATCCAACATCGGCATAGTATCCCCTATTCCCCCACTGGCCAGGCAGTGATAGAAAGAACCCACCGCACCATCAAGCAGGTCCTGGAGCGTCAGAAGGGAGGCGACCAACTAACCTCCCCTCAATGCAGGCTCTCAAAGGCTCTGTTGCCGATTAATTTCCTGAACTGCTCCTTTGAGTGTTTAAATCTTCAAGTGGTGAGACAATTCCAACAGAACTCGCTGACCCAGTTGGTGGAGAGGCCACCAGTACTGGTAAAAGATGCTGACTCGAGGCAGGTAAGTACAGCTTTCGATCTGGTCACCTGGGGGAAGGGATATGCATGCATATCCACCCCCTCAGGAATAAAGTGGTTACCAAAAAAGGTGAAGCCCTATCTCCCTCCTGGGGAAAAACATCCCCTCTCTGAAGTTAATAACAAGTTCCAAGCTGAAGCTAGGGATGTGGCTGTTGCCTGATCTCGAGAGAGCCGTAAAGGATGGGACAGATTCAGCTTTGAACCCTCCGGTCCTGTGTTAGACCCTTACCAATTAGAGTGTCATTTTATAGGAAGGTAAGGCTGCCCACCATCCACCCCTGTTGGGGAAGATGCAACAGGAGAGCCTTATAAATATGATTGTTTGGTCAAAGATTTTGAAAATATGAAACTTATAAGCAAGGTAGAAATGTTAGCAAGCTTTGAGATGTAGGCTACCAAGCTGTTAGTTACTGAACAACTTGATAAGACAATGGTTTAGCCAGCTGAAGGAGAATCTCTTTTGATTGAACAATACCCTTAGCAGATAAAGAGATGCCAAGGGTCCAAAGGTTGGAGGGACCAATGTGGCAGGGAAGAAAAAGGGTTTAGAAAGTAGTTTTTAGGGTTTAAAATGTAACACAGTATGGTAATGTAGGAACTCTTATAGGCTACATGTAAATTCTATAGGATTTGTGTCTTGTACTGGTTGGTTAGTGTAAATTAGAATATTCAGTGCAGAAGGAGATATAATGTATTGTAACAGGAACTCAGGGCTCTTTTGGGGCATGCTTTTAGCTGTGTCTGGCAGCTTAAGCAACGCCCTTGTACCCACGACCTATTCAATAAACCGCATGTTTCCAGAGCTGCCCTAGACTCCAGGGATCTCTTGTCTCCATCCTGACTCCTCAGTTCACTCTTCCACACACCCCAACCAGCTCTGTTCCCACAGCACAATGCAAACACTTCATTACCAATGGCAGCAACAAATAAACTTACATGTCTCTCTTCAGCAGCTGATGCATGATTGTATACCCAGACATTGCCCCAAGAAGAAGCAAAGCTGAAGCTGCTACTGTCTCTAGGATGTCAGGTCACAGTGTCCAGCAGTCTCAGCTTTTTGGCCAACAGCTGAACATGGTGGGAGAAAAGACAATGCAAGAGACAATGCAAGAGACAATGTTTGTGCTCTGCACTAGGGATAATCTCACAGTGCGCTTCAGATGCCCAAGGATTGTTGTCTTCAGAGATCAGTTCTTCCGGCTCTGGTGTTTTAGCACCAGGGACCAAGAGGGATCACATAAAGTTCTCATGGAGAAGAGCCCAGTGTGTGCCAGGGAGCAGCACTGCTGCTGTCTGCTCCTCCAAGCTGTAGGCCAGGGCTCTGTGCTGCACAGCTGCAATTCATCCTATAATATAAAGCATCCCTGTTGGTACTGGGAGCAGGGACACCAGTACAGTGCAGGCTGAGGTGAGTCCAGGGAAAATCAGTTGCCCTGTTTGTTGTGGTTTGTGTTTTGATTTAGTCTGTTTCCCCCTCAGTTGGTATGACCCAAGTTGTCAATCCGCTGTTCCCCTCCCTTTCTTCCAGGCTGTTCTATGTCTGTCTTGTTTCTCCTCCCCTGGGTCCTTGTCCGTCACTTGGCTGCCTCTCCCTTCCTTCGGGGATGTTCCACCGAAGGCGTTGTGTGATTTGGCAGGAGCCCGGGGGTCCCTCCCCACTCTAGCCCTGTAGGATACCCAGGCTGTCTGTTGTTCCCTGGACCCTCCACCGCCTGTTCCCCCCATTGGAGGGTGGTTGGGTCCCTCCCTATGATCCTCCTCCAGCTATATGCTGTTGTCTCTCTTTCTTCTGGGTCCTTTGTGGGCTGCTCTCCCTGGGTCGAGGAAGCTCCTCAGAGCCTACAATAAACCTGGATTAAAACCCTCACAAAGGATCACTTCTTTATCCTTGCTATCGTTGTTGTGCTGCCTCGTGGGGACGCTGCTGCAGGGCAGAGAACCCACAGCTGACATCTGGCATTCCTGAGCCCCAGATGCTGGGAGTGCTGGGTGGTAGCCGACTGTTGCCACTGTGCCACTGCTAGCCGGGGTGGAGCAGCTGAGTGACAGTTCAGCAAAGCAGGCACAGCGATGTTGCGGTGCACAATTTATTTTAAAATTGAAATTAGCACCCCAGAAATGGTTTCGCCCTATCCCCCTGTAGAACCACATTTTGATCTCTCCGAAATGCCAATCACCCTGACCCTTCCCATTCTTCCAGATCCTTCCCTGTCCATCCCAAGTTGTCCATGCCCTGTCCCCATATAAGGTGTTCTGGTTCCCTCCCCATGAACTGTCAGTCCCCTTGACTCACTCCCCTATTTCTAGACCCTTCTCCCCTCCTTGTTCCCTAATAGGTTGTTGAGAGCTAGCCACCCCCCCCATTTTATTTCTGTTGGCTTTGGTTTTGACTGATGTTTAGTACATCCCTCCCATTTCAATTTTTGATTGGTTAACTACCTATACCTTCCCCTTGTTCCTCCCCCCTTTATAAGTTGCTGTTCTGTTCTTGTCCGAGGCTCTTGAGCCTGGGTGGTTGCCGTGGTGACGCCTGCCACTGGTAGCTCCCTGGCTGAGAGTCCCTTAAGCTACATTGTCACTCCCCTGCCCGGCTGCTAAGGAAGTAGTTTGGGGAACAAGTGACTGTGTAGCTCCTCCTTGACCCTTGCTTTGCTTTCACGTCACCGACACGAGCATCTCTGAGAAGATCTTCTGATACCAGCAGTGGGTGTGCCACGGACCATCTCACCGCTCGGGTGGGCTCAAGTGGAGCGCTCTTTTGAGAGGCTCTGCAGCCCCTTCATCAGCCCCGCCCCTCGGGGAGTAGCGTTAGCCACAGCCGGGCTTGCTACCTGCTCCGAAATCCAGGGCAGACGCGACACAGCGACACCTGTTGTCTTAGTTTAAAGCCATTTTATGGAGCTGTAGACTCCAAAATTAGTTACCGTCCCTTTAGTTTTAACCACTCTTCTGCCACCAATAAGGAGAAATAGAAGAGAAAAAATAACAGTTTACAAAAAAACCAAAAAATAACAACAAGCATGGTAACAGCAATAAGCACTAGATGCAAAGGGGCTGAATGCCTTGGATTCTTCAGGAACAAAGAAAACAAGGTGGCAGAGAAGCCCATCTTTCCAAGTTGATGGCCACCGTGGCTGACTGTGTGGACCATAAGACAGAGACAGAGCAGCATAAAAGCCATGTGTAGCTCAACCCTCCCGTGGAAAAAAAACCTCCTGGGAAGGTAGGAGGTTATAAAGCAGTTCTGGTGGCAGATGGGGGTGCTGGCATTGGCTAGGGAAGCTCTGGACCTGCGGCGCCGGTTTCCCTGCTTCCTTTGGCCCAGCTGGAAGCAGCTGGTGCCAGCGCTGCCCTTTCGAGTCACTGCTATGTTGCAGGGGGGAGAAACAGTCCTGCTGAGCCCTGGAAAGGTGCAGCACTGGGTCGTGTAGTCCCAAGCAGCACTGTGTGTGTGTGTGAGGTCAGTTGTGCAGTGTGCTGCCTCCTCCTGGACTACGCTGGTGTCAGTGCTGCTCCCTTAGGTCATTGCTGCCTTGCGGGAAGAGGAAGAAATGGTCCTGCTGAGCACTGAAGAATGGTAGTCCTACATCCCTACAGTTCTGGCTTGGGACCAGTTCCAGGCCAGTTTGGAGATTTCAAGTGGCTGTCAGAATTGTGCAAAGATACTGCAAGTAAAATTGAAGGCTACTCTCCCCTGTGTAGAGTACCTTTGTAGTTGCCCTTTTGAAGGCAACGGCAGCCTTACTGTCTTTCTGCCTCGCGGGAATTCCCAGCAGAAGCTCTTCATCTCCCATGACAGTATTGTTTAATACTGTAAGTAGTTATTTTGTGAAATCTTCTTCAGACTCAGAAACAAGAATGTGAGTGCTTTGGGAGGGAGAAGCAGACTAAGATGAAACATCAGTTATTCAGCTCTGCTGTTACAAACCTAAGTAGCACAAAGTTTCTATTATAAACTATCTTCCCCAGTTCAGTAGGAAGGTTAATAATATTTTGTCTGGTTTGAGAGAAATTTAAGAGAAGACACTCTGTAATGAGTAGTCTCCTCTACAAGGTTTCAACAATTCCACTCCACCAATAGAAAATTAATATTAACACAAAGGAAAGTGAAAAAAACCCAAATCCAACAGTTTATAAGAACCAAATGCTCACAGAACTCACCTCCCACCCCACACAGACGTAAGAACAACGATCCAAATATGCCTGGAGAATGGGGCAAACATTGAAGAGAATAACCTTTCCTGACACATGGTGCAAGATCTGGCTTTCATGCTGAGGGAAGTGGAGCTTCCATGGAGGAGTTTCAGGAGGAAGCAAAAACCTTGCTGCTCTCTGCCATTGACCTCCTTACTACAGCAGATGAAGCAGCTGGGCTGGAACCTCTTGGTGTGCTTTCTCTCCCCAGCTCGGCTCCCCAGCTCTGCTCCTTGAGACTGGGGCTGGAACGGGGCAACCCCGCTCCTGCCTGTCCCACTCCTCCAGTCTCTGCCTTGAGGTGAGCTGTTCAGCTCACCTCCAAGCAGCTGAAAGATTGCTGCTGCAGCTCTTCCAAGGCAGGGAAGGGAAAAAGCTTTTTGCCCAGGCCAGGAAAACCAAGCTAGCCAAGCAAAACCAGAACTACACAGGTGGTAGAACACCTGGGCAGTGAGGCTTCAAAAATGCCCACCAAAAAGCCCAAAGCTCTCCCCCTCCCTAGCCATGCATACTCCCATTTTCCCCAAGTGTCACCTGGAGAGATTTTAAGTGTGCCCTTTTGGCAGCGAGTTAATTTGAAATTGTCTGAGTTAAGGAATAGGGGTGACACCTCAGTTGATAAATTTCTTGGTTTGCTTTTGTAAATTCGACCTGCTCTACATGAGTCTTTGGGAGTAGAAGAAAATTACTGGAAAATTCATGCTGATCTGCCCCAGTTTCCCCTTCCCCATGTGTCGCGTCAGCCCTGTATGTTGGAGCTGGCAGCAACCCAGCTGAAGCTGGCACAGCTCCCTGAGGGGCGCGGCTGATGAGAAAGGCTGAGAGGCACTTCAGAAAGAGACCCCACTTGAGCCTGCCCTGGGGGTGAGATGGACCGTGGCTTCCACTCACCGCTGGTCTTGGTAGGTCCTTCAACAGATGGTAGGCGACGAGAGGCGAAGCAAGGGATGAGGAGACACCACACGGTTGCAGGTTCCTCAAGCTACTTTATTGTAGAAGGGAAGGGGGGCAAGAGTGCGGTTGAAGGACTCTGGCTGGGGGTCTACCAAGAGCAGGCGTTGCCCTGGAAAGCACCCGAGCACAAGAGCCCGCGAACAAAGGGTGACAGCAGGTTTTAAGGAGGGGTGGAACAAAGGGAGGGAGCAGACATTCAACCAATGAAATTTCAAAAGGGGAGGGGGGCACAGAACATCAATCAAAACTACAACTAATAAGAACAACTCGGGGGAGTGTCAGGTCTCCAACAACCTATCAGGGGATATGCAAGGGAGAAGGATCTGGAAGTAAGGGAGTGGAGTGAAGGGATTGACAACTGGTAGGGAGAGGAATGGAGCACCTTGTAAGGAAATAGGGCTTGGACAACTTGGAACTGACAGGGAAAACTCTGGATAAATGGGAGGGATTGGGTAACTGGCATTTGGGAAGAAACCAACTTGCAAAAAAGGGAAAACAGGGAGAAACCATTTTTGGGATCTCAATCGCCATTTTAAAATAAAATTGCATACTGCAACACCCATGTCCCCGAAATTCACCCTATTTGGGGCGACTGAGGGGAGCAGCTCGCTATTCTGAGCAGAGGGATTACCATTCCCCTGGTTCTCCTCAGTCTCCTTGATCCCTTGTCTGGGTGACCCAGCCACTTGCTCCGGATGTTCCCTGAACCGTTTCCCCAGTTGTTAAGTCCAGAGTTAAGTTTTCAGACCCAGTTAGTGAAGGCAGTTGGTCTCAAAATGGTGCCCATGATCCCTTGGAGAGGCAAGATAGTGGGGACCTCGTAGTGAGACCCCCCCCACCATTGGCTCTTCTTCTTCTTCCCATAACCCTGTTGTTCCTTAGTCCTCCAACCCCTTCCGGTCTTCAAGTTCCACCTCAGAGCTTCTCTCCTCCCTGTCCTCAGCCCCTCCTTCTTCATGCTCCTTTCCCACAGGTTTCTCCCATGGTCGCTCCACCCCTGGCAATGGCAACATTTTAAGTTCTCAGGACTGTCACTCCGCCCCTCACACCCCTCACCCAGCACTTTTGTTGTCATCCAGTTCCTTGTTCCTGTTCCCACGCTTCTCCTTCCGGTTCCCACACTTCGGGGACAGGGGAGGGGAGCCTGGACGACCGGAACCAGAAACAGGAAACTACGTTTACTGCTGCACTAGTAACCCTGCAGCGTAGTAGGGGAGGGTGGACTTGCTCTAGGTGGGAGCCCTTTGCCTACCAGCACAAAAAAGAAATTTGTAAAGTGCAAAAAGAATTTGGAAGAGACAGGAAATATTTTAAGGGCCTCCTTCGTGCCACCTTTTTGTCCAGCATTCTAGTCCCACATGATCTCTGTGATCTGTTGTCATGCCTCCTGAACGCCATGAAGTTTCTCCTGTGGGAGGAGGCATGGAAGAAGTCACTGAGGGATCTCCTTCTGATTCTCTGGGTCAATCCAGTAACAGCAGTAGACAACAACAATCAGCCAATTTCCGTAGACCATTTAGGTAAGGAGGGGGAGTGGGCAGATGCAGTCAGTCAGGCCAATGACATTCTTATGCCAGCGCTGGCAGAGATCAAAAGAGCAGGAGAGAAAGCACTTACTGTTACCTTCTACTAAAACTAAAATCAATTTTATATCTATTAAGCAATTCCAGTTTGAGCCTTTTGTAGGTTTTGTGGAGAGGGTCAGAAAGGCAGTGGAGAGCCAGGTGAAAGACAAGACAGTGCAGTTAGAAGTGATCACCGCAGTTGATCAAAACCAACGTCAACAAGGACTGCAGGAAGGTGATCCTGGGCCTGCCTTTAGATCCACCACCGACCCTGAATTCAATGATAGAGGCCTGTGTTGAAAAGGTCTCCTATCAGAAACAACTCACCGCTCCTAAAAAACACCGGGGGATTGCTGCAGTGTCAACTTCTTCAACACTGACGGTGGTGACTCCAGTGCCGCAGAAGAAAGGACAAAAAGTTTGTTACTTTTGTAAACAGCCTAGCCATTTCGTGAATAGCTGCCCAAGAAGGAAGGCTTCCTTGAAGCCTGGGAGATTGGAACAAAAAAACTAAAGGGGGAACACGGGTCTGCCTTGCACTGTGATAGAAATGAGGCAGATCAGAAGAGGGTGAGGGGAGAGAGAGAGAGAGGGGAGTTGAGATAAGACCTGTTAACCCAAATGAGACTCTAAAATTATTAATGACTAATGACTACTATGAACCTTACAGATTTCAATTGACAAATGGGTTGTGGCTTAAGACTCAGGACTGGTGTCAGGTTGCAGCAGACCCAGAACGTCCAGGGACCTTTTGTTGTGTGGACTGTAAGTACATAGTCGTTGGCAACACAAAGTTCACCCCACCAGAGATGGAAGTCATCCCGGGGCTCATTTCATCTGACCAGGGGCGCTTCATGATCTGGGTACGTGCAGTCTGCCCACCCCTTTCCCTGCCCAAGGGATAGATTCTGGTGAAAGCCATCCCTATGCCAGAGTTAGAAAGAATGACATAGGAAATATCTCCGAGTGTCTATTGGGCAGACATCATGAGAACTGACAAGCCCATGATAGGTCATGGGTTCTGCAAAGGTGAAGAATACCACATTGAAGGACTATTGGACACAGAGGCAGATGTGATGATCATTCCCTTGAGGAAATGGCCATCACATTGGGAATTGCAGGACATCCAGGGTATAGGGGGTGTGCAATTGGCCAAACAATTTAAGAGCGTGGTGCAAATTGAGGGGCCAGACCGACAATTGGCCAGTTTGCGTCTGTTTGGTTTAGATTACAAGGAGACCCTGTGGGGCAGAGATCTCATGTCTCAGTGGGGGGTCGAAATTGACATCCCTAAGACCGCCCCAGGATTTTTAGTTGCAGCCACTGAGAAGCGCCCTACCCACAAACTAAATTGGACCACAGCTTTGCCAGTGTGGGTAGAGCAGTGGCCACTGAACGAAGAAAAATTAAAGGTGCTTGAAAAGCTCTTGGAGGAGCAATTAAAGAATGACAATATCGTAGAGACCGACAGCCCTTGGAATTCCCCAGTTTTTGTCAAAAAAAGAAGCCGGGGAAGAACAAGTGGCTGCTCCTCCAAGACCTTCACAAAAGTAACAACATAGAAGACATGGGAGCCCTGCAACCAGGGATGCCTTCCCCATCCATACTACCGGAAAATTGGAATCTGGTAACTATTGATATCAAGGATTATTTCTTTAATATTCCCCTACACGCGGATGACGCTCCGCATTTTGTCTTCTCGGTTCCTGTCATCAACCGATGAGCCCCAAGGAAGTGATACCCCTGGAAGGTTCTTCCTCAGGGCATGAAGAACAGCCCCACAATTTGCCAGCAGTATGTTGGTTCGTTGCTGTCCCCAGTACGTGCCCAGGCCAGGGAGGCCGTCATCCTCCCATTGCACTAACCGACAACTTGCTCAACTACGTGCTTGACTTGACAATCCATGCATTGACTGTTGCAGGGTTTGAACTCCAGAGAGAAAAGATCCAACTAATGCCCCCCTGGAGATCACCCAGAGGACCATTATTTCTCCGAAATTAGTCATCAAGAACAATCCTCGGACCTTGGCGCATCTCCAACAGCTGTGTGGGTCTTTGAACTGGGTCAGGCCTTGGCTTGACATTAACACCAGAGACCTAGCCCCCCTCTTCAATTTATTGAAGAGGGGAGAGGAGTTTAGTTCTCCCAGGACCCTGACCCAGGAGGCAAGACTTGCACTTGAGAAGGTACAGGCAATGTTAACACCTAGGCAAGTACACCGTTGTACACCACATAAGCCATTCAGATTCATGATACTTGGAAAACTGCCACACCTCCATGGAATGATATTCCAATGGGAAGAATCAGACAAGAAGGACAAGGACCAGAGGGATCCACTCTCAGTCATAGAGGTGGTGTTCCTCAGTCACCACTGATCCAAAAGCATTACACAGCCACAAGAGCTGATGGTGCAGCTTGTCAGGAAGGCTAGGGCCTGTCTGCGGAAACTGGTGGGTTGAGACTTCGCATGCATCCATTTGCTGATCGAACTCAAAGATGGCTGCTTGACGAAGGTAATGCCAGAGAAGCTGCTCCAGGACAATGAGGCTCTCCAATTTGCATTAGACAGCTACTCTGTCAAATTTCAATTCATAGTCCCTCACACAAAATTTTTAGATTGGAATTTCAAATTACAGCTAAAAGAGATTCAGAGCAGGAGGCCCCTAAAGGCTCTGACAGTTTTCACCAACGCATTAGGGACTTCGCACAAGTCAGCGATGACTTGGCGAGATCCCCAAAGTCAGCTGTGGGGGGCGGATGTTGAAGTAGTGGAGGGTTCCCCTCAAGTAACTGAGTTGGCAGCTGTCGTCAGAGCCTTTGAGAGGTTCCCTGAACCCTTTAATTTGGTTACAGATTCAGCGTACATCACAGGAGTAGTGTCTAGGGCAGAGAATGCCATCTTGAAGGAGACCTCGAACATGCGGCTCTTCAGCTTGCTCTCAAGACTGATCCATCTTGTCTCCCACCACGAGCAACCTTTTTTTGTGATGCATATGTAGTCGCACACAGACCTGCCAGGTTTCATTGCTGAGGGCAACAGAAGAGCAGACGCCCTCATGGCACCCACGGAGATAGTCAGCCTTCCCAACACTTTCCAGCAGGCCAAGCTAAGTCACCAGTTGTTCCATCAGAATGTGCCTGGGCTGGTCCACCAATTCCACCTGAGGCGGGACCAAGCCAAGGCCATTGTGGCCACATGCCCCAATTGTCAGCGTCATTCCATCCCCTCCCTCGGCTCAGGGGTAAACCCCAGAGGCCTGAACAGTTGCGAGGTGTGGCAGATGGACATAACACATTTCCAAGCCTTCGGCAGGCTGAAATGCATCCACGTGTCTGTAGATACCTTCTCCGGTGCCGTTTATGCCTCCGCGTACACATGGGAGAAGTTGTCAGATGCATGGAAACATCTAGTGCACACCTTCTCTGTGTTGGGGATCCCCAAGGAGATAAAAAATGAAAACGGGCCTATGTATGTCTCCAGGGAATTCTCGGAGTTCCTGCAACGGTGGGGAATAAAGCACGATCGGGGCATTCCTTATTCCCTGATGGGTCAGGCTATAATTGAGAGGACCCACCAGACACTAAAGAGGGTCCTAGAACAGCAAAAAGGTGAGTGCTGTTCACCTAAGTAGAGCCCTCTTTACTATCAACTTTTTAAATTGCTCTTTTGAAGAGATGAACCCACCAGCACCAAGAGCTCAGACTGAAAGAACATCCGCCTCTCCTGGTGAAAAATCCTGAGACATGGCAGACTGAGGGGACCGTACAAGTTGATAACATGGGCAAGAGGATACACCTGTGTGTCCTCCCCCTCTGGATTAAAATGGGTACCTCAAAAATGGTGAAGACCTACCTGCCTAAGTCGCCACCACCTGGAAAGCAAGCTGCCACTGTCTCATGGAAGAGGAGATGCAAGAAGGGGACAGAGGACTCCCCTGAGAAAGAAAACCCCTTGTCCTGGAATTCGAGTACTGTCAGAATGTGTTGCTTAGAGGAAACCAGTTTGTTAATATGGTCTGTTCTATTTCTGTTTAAGGTAACCACCCAACCCAGAAGCCCCTCAATGGAGATGAGGTGGCTCCTGCAGTGGCTCCTATTCCACCTTGCCACCGTCAGTCATCTCTGAATTGTTCCCCAACCCAAAAGCAACGTTTGGGTGACCTTCGCTACAAGATTACATGTACTTATCCATGGCCTCCGTTGACAACCCTATGTCTAACTGTTTAGTTGGTATTCCGTTTAGTTCTTCTGAGTTTCCCTCCTTAACTAGTCCCCCTTTGAATAACTCCCTCATGGCATGGCACAGGTGGGCCATATCTTTCCCCATTTTAGAGAACGAGCCCTAAGAGCTAGAACTCTTAAGCTCTGCTCCTGCAGGGGTTTGTGTAAGGCTTGACAATGACCTCACTGGAAAAAAGGAGTTGTTTGTCAAGATGACCAGGAAAGATGGACCATTTTTGGTACAAAATTGATGTAACAAGATTGCTTATGTTAGAATGGCATCCACTGAAGATTTTCAAGAAATTAGATCACGGGGTCTTTCTGGTTTGCGGGGACAGAGCCTGGGCTGAGATCCCTTCCCGTCTGCTTGGAGGCCCATGCACCCTTGGCAGACTGTCTTTGTTTAGCCCCAACGCAATCCAAATTATCAATTGGCAGAAACACAAAAATAATTCGGCCATTCAAAAACGTAGCCTACAGAATATGGACGAAAATGGTGATGCAGAAATTACCCATTGGTCCAAGTCAAAAAGAATAGCCATCTCAGTGTTTTTGCCATGGGTTTCAGTGGCAAAAGCATTGGGAAAGTTAGGCAGGCTTGAATGTTGGGTCGCTAAACAAGCGAGTTTAACATCGTCTGCATTGAGCGACCTCCTGGCAGATGAGGAGGCCACAAGACAGGCCACCCCCCAAAACCATGCTGCCATTGGCTTTCTTTTGTTGCTGCCTGGACATGGATGTGAGGAATTCAAAGGACTCTGCTGCTTCAATCTAACCTCCAAGAGCGAGCCAATCCACACCACCATTCAAAAAATGACAAGGATGATCGACGACATCAAGCAAGAGACTGGAGACTGGTTCAGTCATCTTTTTAAGGGTTGGGGATTGTCTGAGTGAGCGAGTTCCGTTTTAAAGACTGTTTCTTTGAGTCTGTTTGTTATTGTAATAGTCCCAATTGCATTTTCAGTCTTGAAGAAAACATTATTAAACTTAGTGGCTGGAATCACAGCTCCTTCCCCTCCAACTGTAAACCAAGTCAACATGCCAACCGAACTGCCCTGGTGGGGAGACCTATGTCCAGAGTCAGAATACCTTCCCCAAGCGCAGTTCTCCTCTTTCTAAAAACAAAATGGGGGAGATGTTGTGGTTTGGGTGTTTTCCCCAGTTACCCCTTCTGTTTGAATAGTGTGCTCCAAGCTCCCTCCTCCGTCCCTGCAGCTGTCAATCCCAGATGTGCACCACCTCCTATCGGCGATTGAATAGAGAGACAGGAACCCTGATTCGGTGATCAGAATTCGATTTTACTGAGATTTTTCCAAAGCTTATATACCATTTCTAGGAAGGTTAATGTTTGCTACTACAAAGACAAAGTTAAGCATGGTACAGACAAACTTATACATTTTACAACATATCTTGTTTAGGAAGGTTTAATTTCATTTCCTTATTCCGGTAAACAGATGTAATCCTATCTTACGTAATCTTCAAAGACCTGTTTGTTCTCGCCAGGGCATCTTAGTTATCAAACTAGATATGCTAATCAAGTCTGCTTCACTATCTGACCTGTGTATTCCCACAACCTCCTCCCTGGAAAGTTCTCTGTCAATCCCCTGAAACCCTGCCCAGAGTCCCTGTCACTTGCCTGTTGGCCATTCCCCCGGTTCCAAAAAGTTCTGAGTTCTCCTCTTGTTGATTGGATGCATTATGTTGTACCCTCCCCTGTTTCCTTCCTATTGGGTTTGTGGGTGTCCTTCAAATACCCAGGACCTCCCCTGTATTTCCCCCATAGGTTGTTCTGTAACGCTACCTATCTGACTGCCCCTGGTTTAAAAGTCGATGCCAACCCAGTTCTGTGCTCTTTCTGTGCTGGGTCTGGTTTGTGTTTGTTCCCCCTCTCCCTGGAGAAATAAAAGGCTCCTTCAGCTACAGCCAGAAGAGTCCCCTCTGCCTCCTTTATCATCACCTCGTTGTCAGCTGCAGTCACTCCTCTGCAGCCTGGTGTGGATCACAGGGGCTGTAAGCTGCTCCCTGGATTGCATGCATTGTGTGGATTGTCCCAAAAGGCGGTTGCAGTGCACCCAACTGGGCTTGCTGGCTGGGCACACAAAAGGATTGTGTGGCAAGGAGGGCACAACGACACATATTTAAGCCTTTAACTATAGCATGTTAAGTTATAATTTTAGTAACAGATGGTAGATAAGGATATTAGAATAAAAAGGCCGAGTAGAGAGAAAGTCTGTGAAAAGTATTTGAGGGTAAGATGAGGAAGAAGAAGAAAGGAGAAGGAAAGAGAAATGGAAGAAGATGTGATGATGAGTGAAAAGGGGAAATGAGTGGTCTACTTATCATGATAGTATTGGATTGAGAACAAAGAAATAAAAGAAGGGAGGTTCTATTAAATGTTGTGTCCAATTGTTGAATTATACTTTTTGTTCCAAATGTCAGTCTAATGAAGTGTTTGAGTTCCATTGTAGAAAGGAAAGACTTGTGGAGAACAAATCAGAAATGACCGTGTGAAAAATATCACTGTGAATGCAATAAAGTGGACTCAATGGAGTCAATGCTTCTAAATGTGAAAGATCTTGGAGAAGTTTGCCAAGTGGGTTGAACTTCAGATAAGGAGAGAAGAGAGCTGCGGCCGTGCCTTCTCCTAGAGCCCCCACTCTAGTGTGGATCACCTCGGCTAGCTCCTTGAGGCACTGCCATGGCAGGGGGTGCACCCTCCACTGCCTGCCTGGTTAGGCTAGGAAGGTTAAGGATGCAGCTAGGGAGATCCGCCTAGCTGGCTTCACTCCCTGGAGGACGAAGACGCGTTGGATGCCTTTCAGTAGAATTAAGGAGGCGACTCTCAGAATCCTTTATAAGCTGAGTTTATTGTAGCAGCCCCAGGGAGCTACCACTCTCAGTGGGAAAGGACTCCAAGAGCCCTGAACAAAGGAGTGCAGGGGATTTTAACTGGGGGTGGAGAATGGGAGTGGATCAGGTCATGGTCCAATGGGAAAACATTAGGGTGTGGTGAAGGAAATGAGGGATAGGGATGACAACCATTTAACAGGGAACAAGGGAGGGACTGCCCCAGGCTGGCCAATCACTCGACGCCTCGCCAAGAACCTTCGAGACAAAGGGAGGAGGGTCGAGGTGACTGGCACAGTACCTGGGGGAGGAGGAATAGGACTGACAGGGAAGGTGGGAGAATAATGGGAGGGGTATGAGAGATTGACACTAACTGGGGAGTGCACAACAAGGGACAAACCACAAACTTAGGGGGATACAGAACAAACCACTTAACACAACACAACATCACCCCCTTTTTGTTTTTAAAAGATGGAGGAGGTTAAAATGAAGTAAACTGAAAAGGACAGGGTAAATATTCCGAATTTGGGTGAAGGTCCCCGAACCAACGAAGCTCTGTTGGAGGGGGTTCAATTTCTGGAATTGGGACTTCAATCTCGGGGGGAGCTACCACCCAATTGACTTGAAAGGAAGAGGTCAACCTCTTGATGAGGCAGGTCAAAAGTCACTTAATAACAGAGAACCCAATACAGATAATAACAATGACAACTACAACAGTAAAAACGCTCTTCAAAATGGAAGTTAGCCACCCTGAAAGTCCCCACTTCTGGAGTAGATTTTCAAACCAGTCTTCAGTCTCCTTTTTTATTTTTCCCACCGTGTTCTTCATCTTCCCCAGGGTTGTGTGGATATTTTCAGCGTTTGTGGACAGGTTAAGGCAACACGTGCCCTGGAACTCTTCACAACGGTGATCGTGTAAGAGCAGAAGATAGTCTATGGTGGCCCTATTTTGAAGGGTGGCCTGCCTCGTTGTTTCCTCCTCCAACAGGAGGTCCGCAATGGCCTGAAGTTAAATTTGCCTGCTTCACAACCCAACACTCTAGGTGTGCCAATTCACCTAGGGACTTTGCGGCTGACACCCAAGGCAATAAATCTGTGACCGCCACACTCTTTGTCACTCCCCAGTGAGTTATATTTTCGTTGCAAGATTGGTCCAAATTAGCAAGGTCTCTTTTTGAGCGAGCCAATTGGTTAGAGGTATTTGAATTGTGCCAATTGATCAAATTTGTCCAGCCGGGTGTGAACAGGCTCAAGCGACTGAGAGTACATGGGCCTCCGGTAAGACAAGGGCGGATGCCTGCCCAGGCCAAGTTCCCACAAATCAAAAACAAACCTTTTGGAAGTGCACGGGGCTCCACCTCAACAGGCCTCGACAAGGTGACATTAACTGTGGTGTTGCACCAGTTCTCTGCCTGCCACTCTGGCTCTGTGTGAGATATCATGTTGACCCTGGATGATCGGAATCCAGGCACCCTTATATTGTCTATGTTGGCGCAGAAGCCTGCTTTGGCGGACCCGTAAAGGTGGAACTTCTGAGGCTCTCCTGTAGGAGGAGGTATCGTCGTCATCCAGTCTTTCCAGGCTGCCATGGGATTTGGGGAACTTATTTGTCGGGCGATGATCTTCATCTCACTTGGGAACTCATGGTCTTGAAGGGGAATCCCCACGAGGCATGTGGCCAGTGGATCTGAGGCTGCGGTTGAGGACAGGCACAAATGGTCTTGACCAGTGGCCTGTGCCAATGATCTCCAGACATTTTTCTTTGGTTGTGGGGTATACCAGGTGTCAACTTGCTTTATGACCGGGAACAGCGTGACGATAATCAGTAGGACTATAAACCAAAAGAGGGTCTTTGCTAACCCCATCTCGAAGACGGCTGAAATGATAATAACGACAAACAGTGAGTAACACTATGAAAGACATTAGAAGGAAAGGGTCCGTTGCCTTCTCCTCCTCCAACAAGCACTCTCCACCTGATGTCTCACTTCCTGGGCATGGATTTTTGGCACACAGGGTCTTACCCACTTTGCAGGAATCCATCTGAGGCCAGAGGGGGTGGATGCGCACGTGTATCCCCTCGCCCAGGTAATCAGATCGTGGCACCCTTCTGTCTCTTTGGTCTCCAGATTTTTGATTAGCACTGGCAGCTGGTCCTTCAGCTGGAGCTGACCGTTTTCCCTGAAATTTTCTCAACACAGGGGGGTTAAGGTTGTCAAAACTGCAATTCAAAAAACTGAGGGTGAAGGGCACCCTGGACAATCGGGTTGCAGGTGTTTCCATCTTTAGGCTCGACTGCTGTTGTTCTAGAACCCTCTTGATCTCTTGATGGGTTGTCTCCACAATCGCTTGGCCTGCTGGGGAGTAGGGGATGCCAGTTTTATGTTCTACTCCCCATTGCTGCAGGAACTCCCGGAACTCCCTGGAAATATACCCAGGACTGTTATCTGTTTTGAGAACCTTAGGGATGCCCAGGAAAGAGAAGGCCTGGATCAAGTGCCATTGGATATCTATGGCCTTCTCGCCTGTGTGGGCAGAGGCATAGACAGCACTAGAGAAAGTGTCCACTGACATGTGGACATATTTCAATCTCCCAAAGGATGTCACGTGTTACGTCTGTCTGCCACACCTCACAGGCTTGCAAACTCCTAGGGTTTGCGTCCGCCGTGAGGGAGGGAAGAGCTTGCCGTGAGCAGGACGGACAGGCAGCCACAATGGCCCTGGCTTGCTCCCTGGTGAGATGGAACTGCCGGACCAGACCAGGCGCGTTTTGGTGGTGGAACTGGTGACTTATCTTTGCCTGTTGAAACACGTCAGGGAGGGGAGCCCATTGCCACAGGGGCAGCAAGAGCATCTGCTCTCCTGTTTCCCTCTGCAATGAACCCCGGCAAATCAGTATGCGACCTTACGTGCATCGCATGAAAGGGTTGCTCTCGGTGGGAGACTAAATTTACTAATCTTGAGACCAACTCGTACAAAGCGATGTTGGAGACCTCGTGCAAAATGACATTTTCTGCCCTCAGTACGACTCCTGCCACGTAGGCAGAGTTGGTGACCAGATTAAACGGTTCAGAGAACCTCTCAAAGGCTCTGACTGTGACCAACTCAGCTATCTGAGGGGATCCCTCCACCTCAGTGATGTCTGACTCCCACTGCTGAGTTTGAGGATCTTTCCAAGTCACCACGGACTTGTGGGACCCTCCGGACGCATCTGTAAAACCAGTCAGGGCCTTTAGAGGTTTGTGGCTCTGAACACTCTTCAGTGACAATTTAAACGGGACTTCCGAATTGAAAATTTTGTGGGCCAGCCTGTGAATTGAAATTTGGCCCGTGAACCCATCGAGGGCAAACTGCAATGCTTCATTTTCCTGAAGCAGGTGCTCCAACATCAATTTTGTCAATTGGCCCGATATTAGCCGAATTGGCACGTGTATGCACCCAAAGTCGCATCTGGCCAGTTCCCTGACGCGGAGCCTACCCTTGCGGATAAGCTCTGCCACCAGCTCCTGTGGCTGCGTCATCCTCTTGGACTTAGTGTGGCTGAGGAACACCCACTCTATGATCAAGAGTGGGTCCCCGCGCCCTCGGTCCTTGTTTTCATCCTTTCCCTCCATTGAAAAATCAGTCCATGCAGGTGTGGCAGCTTACCTAAAATGATGTAACTGAAAGGTAGATCCAGCTCACACTGTTGAGCCTGGCATGATGTCAAGGCCACTTGTACTTTCTCTAGTGCAGCCCGGGCCTCCGGGGTAAGGGACCTAGGAGAACTCAGCTGCTCTCCCCCTTTCAATAAATTGAGGTGGTGAGACCTAGCCAAGGCCTTACCCAGTTCAAGGATCCACACAGGTTGTGGACGTCCGCCAAGGTCTTGACATTTATGTCAACTGCCAATTTCTGAGGCACAATGGTCCTCTTGTTGATTTCAAGTCCCAGATATTTCCAGGGTGGCGTCTTCTGAATCTTTTCTTCCTGGACCTCGAACCCTGCAGCAACCAGTGAATTGATTGTCAGGTCAAGCGTGTGGGACAGCATGTCATCGTTGGGAGCACAAATGAGCACATCATCCATGTAGTGAAGGATGATGGCCCCACCCGCTGCTGCACGCACTGGGGACAGCAAGGAAGAGACGTACCACTGGCAGATAACAGGGCTGTTCTTCATCCCTTGCGGGAGAACCTTCCAGTGGTATCTCTTCCTTGGGGCTTCTCGGTTAATGGTGGGCACTGAGAAGGCGAACCGTGGGGCATCGTCAGGGTGCAGGGAAATGTTGAAAAAGCAATCCTTTATATCTAACATGGCCAATTTCCAATTTCGTGGGAGCTTTGCTGGCAACGGCATCCCTGGTTGGAGGGAACCCATGTCTTCAATAACTTTGTTAATTTATCGGAGGTCATGTAGCAGCTGCCATTTGTCCTTGTTTGGTTTTTTAATAACAAAGACAGGGGAATTCCACGGGGATGTGGATTCTGTGATGTGACCCTTGTCAAGCTGCTCCTGCACAAGCTCCTCAAGCGCCTTTTTCTTTTGAAAGCGGCCGCTGTTCTACCCAAACTGGTGAATCAGAAAGCCAGTTTAACTTCCGGTTAGGGTGCTTCTCAGTGGCCGCCGCCCAAAAAACCGAGGGGGTGCCGGTGATGTCAATTTTGGCCCCCCACTGGGCTAGCAGGTCCCTTCCCCACGGGGGTTCCGTGTAATCTAAAACAAACGGGCATAGAGAAGCCAATTGCCCGTCTGGCCCCTGAATTTGTACAACACTCCTTGACTGTTTTGCCAATTTCATGCTCCCTACACCTTGCATGTGACCAACCACGTTTTGCAGTTCCCAATGTGACGTCCAATCCTGCATGAGGATGATCGTCATATCTGCCCCAGTGTCCAGGAGACCTTCTACGTGCATGATCTCCCCCCCCCCCCTTAATGTTGCATGCAATGATGGGTTTGTCCTCCCCCACTACTTTAGACCAAGCTACTGTCTTTCTCCTGCCTAGCAGAGGGACTGGCAGAGCTTGGGCTATGATCTGCCGTTTTGGGAGGAACATGATGGGGTGGACACAGAGCAGCCAGAGGACGAGCTCACCCGGGTCCGCCAAGATGAGGCCTGAGGCGATCTCAATCCCCTGGGGGGTGTGTTTTGTGCCCTCAAGGATGACATACTTACTCACAATCCGTGCCCAGGTGCCCTTCTTCTTACAGTTGACTGACACAAAGTTCCAGTGTGTGTCCTTTAAATACAGAGGATCCGTCAGCTCCAGTCTGTAGGGCTCAGAGTGACTGTGTGTCGTTAGAATGGGCTCCGCCATGTCACGATCTGAAAGAGAGAGTTTCTGATCTTTAATCGATGTCTTGTCCGATCTCATTGTCATGTCCGGGAAACATCTTCCTCCTCCTCCCCCTTTTTGTTTTTAGAAGAGCGAATCAGCCCGTTTGTATCTACACGCGGACTGAGATCGCGCTCCTCCTTCAGTTTTTTTGAGTTCACGTGCCCTCCCTCCTGGTCTGGTTGGCCCCCCCTTGCCAGATTTCTTTTTAAATTCCCAGAATTGTTTTTTCATAAAACGGTCTTTGACCCAATGGCCTGACTTGCGACATAAATGGCAAGGGGCCATCGGCTTTTTCTGGGTCTTTGGCGTGCACAGTGTTGTTGGGGCTGGAGGCGCCAACTTGGTGGTGGCAATCCTTCTAGGAGGTGGCTTCAGCTTGGGGTCTTTCTCTTTGTCTTTCGTAGCGATTGCAGCCCTTGCCACTCAGACCTCAAGCATTTCTTCGAGGGTCGTTGGTGGGTCCAATGGGAGAGTTAGAATGGCTGCCTTACACTTCTCATTGGCATTCGCCATTGCAATGTCTCGCAGGACCTCCCCTTTGGAGGACTCCCCTAGGACTTGTTGGTCCACCGCTTTCCTCAGGCGCTCTACGAAGGTGAGAAAGGGCTCCGCTGAGCCTTGGTTTAGTTTAGTATAGGCAGTTGAAACTCCCTCGTGTTTTAAATTCAGGAATGCCCTTTCAGCCACCCCCTTGGATATGTTGAGGAACGCTGCTGGGATATCGTGGGCCTGTTTGTCCCCATCATCCCACTGTCCCTTGCCGCAAAGATGATCAGTTGAAATCGCCGCGTTGTTGGCGTCAACCGCCAGAGCTGGATCCGCCAAAGTGCAGGAAGGAGTTTCCTCAGCTCTTTCTTCCATGCTACCACCCACATGCAAAATTCAGTGGGCCACAGCAGGCAAGAAAGAAGCTGCCGCAAATCTGCGGGGGTAAGGACGCTTGCCGCAAGTCTCGCCTTGAACAAGCTGCGAAAATATTCGCTGTCCCTACCGAATTACTTCTGCGCCTTGCAGAGCTCTTTTGTGGTTTGGTAGGAGAAGGGCTCCCACTTAGGGTGTAGCTGCCCTCCCCTACCCCGGTGATAAGTCACCGGTGCGGCTGAGAGAATGGGCCCCTGTTCCGAGTTCCAGTCCCCCCACCCCTCCCATCCGATCCCCACCCCGTGGGAACTGGAAGGGGGAGCGTGGGAACCGGAAGCCGGAAGAGGGTGGGGACATCCCAGACACTGGGTGTGACCACAGGAGGGGCAAGGACCCAAGGAGGAGGAGTCACGAGGAGGAGCTGTCGGAGGAGGAGTGGCACTGGAAGGGGTCAGAGAAGGGGAACAGAAAGAGTTAGACCAGGACCAAAAGGGGTTGCAGGAAGAAGAAGAAGGAGGGGGGATGGGGGCCACTCCACGTGGCGACCGCCATTTCGTCCCCCTCGGGGAGGGGCACCATTTTGCGGCAAGGGTGAGGGATGAGGGGAAGGGTCCAGGGAGGATTCGGGGAGGCAGGCAACATGAACAAGTGGGTCGAAAGCCACAGAGGACCTTCAGCTCGGGGAAGGAGTGGGGAAAGAAGAGCCTCGGGGAGTCTGGCCAGGACTCCTCGAGCGTGGGGAAGGGGGAACCTGGGGGGAGCCAGGGAGACGATGGCAACGCTGCGCCACAAGGCGGGTTGTTCCCCCAAGAATACCCCGCACTTGGGATGGGGAACAGGAAGACAAAGAAGGGGAACTGGGGTTTAAACTTTCTCTTGATGTCTGTCGCCTAGCTCCCCCTTGACTCTTCAAGGAGGCTCTGATCAGCATAGCCAAATAGGTAAAGTCTTGAATATTTTTATTTTTCTGTCCCCTGCCCTGCCCAATTCCATCAATTTTATACCAACTCGATCCCAGAAAGGAAGATCAAGAATTTGGTCAGGGGGCATCGGGGGGAACTCCGCGAACAGCCACCTAATGAACTTCTTTAACAACCCTCTAGAAAAACAAATCCCCCTACCCTCGAGGACCCCCACAACTTGGTAATAAGCCCCCTTCTGTGCTGCTGACAGCTTAGCACCCATATTGACTCTCACAGCACGCAACAACCACCTAGGACACTATCACAACTGAGGGGAAGTTGTGCAAACAAGAACACACACCGGCCAATCCAACTAGGGAAGGACCCGGTCACACACACACACTCACTTCAAGCAAGCACTCTTGTCCTCCCTAGCGCTGCACAGCCTATATGCTCTTAAAGAGAGCAAAAGGGGAACCCTCCCTCTAGCGATCCCTGTACCCCCAATAAGGGTGATACTTACCAGGCCAGAGTGTTGATCCTAGGGGTAAATTCCACTGGGAGAGGGGTCCTAGGGTGCAGTAAAGTTATCCTCTCCGATCTCCGGGAGCGCTGCTCCTGCAACGGAGCCTGCTGCGACTGGAGTAGCGTGCCAACCCAAAAGCTGAGGCTGGAGCTCCCTCGCTGGTAGTCCTCGGAGGGTTCCAGCTGCTTCGCCCATGGGGTCCGGTGTCCAGAAGGGCCCCACGTTGGGCGCCATGCTGCGGCTGTGCCTTCTCCTAGAGCCCCCGCTCTAGTGTGGATCGCCTCGGCTAGCTCCGTGTGGCACTGCCACGGCAGGGGGTGCACCCTCCACTCCCTGGTTAGGCTAGGAAGGTTAAGGATGCAGCTATGGAGATCCGCCTAGCTGGCTTCACTCCCTGGAGGACGAAGACGCGTTGGATACCTTTCAGTGGAATTACGGAGGTGACTCTCAGAATCCGTTATAAGCTTGTTGTGGTTTATGGTTTGTTCCTTCTCCCCTGGTGTTAATTTCTGCTTGGTCTCTCCTAAGGTGTCAATCAGTTACCCCCTCCCTGTTTTCCAGACCCTTCTCCCATCCGTGTATCCCCTCCCTCTAGGCTCTGTCACTCGACAACCCTTCCTCCCTTTCTGGATGATTCCAGAGGGAGCGTCGAGTGATAGGCTAAAGTCTGGAAGGTCCCTCCCCTCTCTCTTATTGTTGGCCTCAGGTTCTGTAAATCATTGTTGGGTCCCTCCACCCCCCTGTTCCTGTTGGAGGAATTGATGTTGACACCCCCTTTACACCCTCTGTACCGCCCACCAATAAAAGCCCATGCACAGTAGTGCTCCCTGCTCTTTGCAGCAGGCTCCCTTCGGTGACTGAACTCCCTCCTGGGGTGTTCAAAGAAACTGGATTTAGCCCCTGCACAGAGACTCTTTCTCTCTTCCTTGCCATTCGCCTCACTGCCTCTCTTGGTCCATCTAGAGGGAAAAGAAGCCATGAGAAACAGACAGAAGCCCTTGGGTGAGTGACAACCTGGGGTGGAAGGCTGTTCTATAACTGGCGCTGCTCCTCAGCAGCTAGCTGGGGACAGTGTCGATCAGGACACACTCGAGGGACAGCGGCAGGCTGGCGCCCAACATGGGGCCCCCGTTGGCACCGGACCTCACGGAAGAGCAGCAGTTACTCTCCAACCACCTCAGGATCCCTGGTGACAACCAGACTTCTGGAGCAGGGATTTCTTTTCTGGAAAATCGGAGGATTTACCTGGATCTGCTCACTGGACGGCAACCTACCCTGGTGGTAGCAGCCTCCGTTTTAGGAGGGGCACTCCCAGGGACCGGCAGGAGCAGCCCTCTGTGCCCGAGGGTTCCTGCCAGGCAAGGACTGCGGACCCGACGCCTTTTACCCACCGGACTGGTGAGTACTACCCCGCAGGACAAGGGCCAGCGGTGGGTACTCGGGAATCCTTACCCACTGCAGGGGTCAGGTTTTCCCTGGGCTCTCCCCGAAGGACTGGGGGGCCCACCAAAGGAAGCTGCGCAGCGCTAGGGGAGAATTTGTGTGCTTTGATTGTTGTGTGTGAGAGAGTGTGTGTGTGCACAAGTGTACCTCCCCTAGTTCGGGTGTCCGGGAGTGGATTTTCATTGGATTTCTTTTGTGTTGTCTGGGTCTGCAGAAGATTTTGTGCAGCAAATTGAGCCACAATGGGCGCTCGACTTTCTGCTGCACAGAGAGAGACCATTGTCCAAGTTGTGGGACTCCTTGAGGGTGGGGGGAACAGAGTTAAGAAAGGGAAAGTTAAGAGTTTTGTTTGTTGGCTCTACACCCAGTTCCCAGAAGTAAGAGAGTCTCAAATAAAAAGTTTGAAATTTTGGTTTTTAGTAAATCAAAGGCTGATCCAATTGCAAAAGACAGGACAGCCCAAGATTGAAAAACATTTGGCAATAGTTGCCCTGATTAAGGACACCTTAACAAAGACACTGGGAATTGGGCAGAAGAGATCTGCACAGCCACCAACCCCAGTTTCCCCTAAAACTCCTTTCCATTCCCCGTCCTCAGCACGAAGTGCCTTAGGTGGGGCAGCCTGGACCTCAGACAGTCCGCGGGGTTGCCGCCGTCTCCCCGGCTCCCCTAGGGCACCTCGGTCCCCCTGCCTAGGGAGTTCTAGCCAAACTCCTCGGGGCCATTCCATACCCCCAACTCCCCCAGTTAAGAGGGTTTCTCCCCAAGTTAGTAGATCCCCTGCCCTTGCTCGGAAACCCTCTCCCTTTGTTAAAAGGGGTTCTGTTAGATTTAACCCTGATCCTCAGATTGCATTTATCCCTACCCCTGATTCTTCTCCTTTTTCTACCCCAGAACCTTCCCCGAACCCCTCTCCCTGTCATTCCCCATGTCCTTCCCCGTGCTCATCTCGGAGAGGTGGTGCACAAAATGGCATCCTAACTTTGCAGGGACAAGATGGAGGTCGCCATGTGGCGACCCCCTCTTGTTCTCCTTCTTCTTCCCCTAAACCCTTGCGTCCTTTTCATCCTGCCCCTTCCGCCCCTCCCAACCCTTTTCTTCCCCTCCCTGGTTCCACCTCCCTTTTAGAACCTCCTTCTGATGTCACTTTTTCCAAAGCCCCTCCTCCAGTTTATACTCCTCCTTTGAGAAACTCCGTCCAGGTCCAAGCCACCCCCACCCCACTCCCGACTTCCGGTTCCCACGCTCTGACATCCGGTTCCCACGATCTGGGAGCCGGGTGGGAGGGGCCTGGAGACCGGAACCCGGAACTGGGAGAAATTCCCACGCTCACTCCGGTGATCTATCATCAAGGGAGGGGAGGTCACATCCATGCAAGATGGGAAGCCTTCTCCTATCAAAACATTAAGGAGTTATGCAAAGCACAAAGCGAGTTTGGGAGGGAAAGCGAATATTTTAGAGGGCTGTTTATAGCCACATTGGCCAGATCAACCTTGACCCCCGCAGATATGCTAAAACTGTTTTCTTGCCTCTTAGATCCCACAGCCTTTATGGAATGGGAATCTGAGTGGAAGAAGGAGCTTAGGGTCTCCCTTCCAGTGCTTTGGCATAACCCCTTAACTGCAGTTGATGCAAACAATGCGGCTATTTCCATTGATCACCTGAGCGGTGAGGGGGAATGGGGGGATGCCTCAAGGCAGGCTGCTGAAATCCCAAAAGCCTGTCTTGACGCATCAAAGGAGTGTGCCGAGAAAGCTTTTTTAAAGCTAAAACCTGACAGACCCCAACAGTTCTACACGAAGATCGATCAATTACCTAATGAGACTTTCAAGTCTTTTGTAGAACGAATCCGGAAAGCAGTTGAAAGCCAAGTACCAGAGGAGGGTTCCAGAACAGCTGCGGTAATGGATGTCGCATTAGCCAATGCGAATGACAAATGCCGAGCAGCGATTATGAGTCTACCCTGGGACCCACAACCAACACTGCAGCAAATGCTGGAAGTGTGTTGGCGAAAGGTCACTTGTGTGCCGCAGAAAACAGCACCTGCAGGCACGACAAAGAAAGTCGCAGCTGCTGAAGTCTCTTCGAATCCGGATTCTCGTCCACAGAAAGTTACAACTCCTCGCACACAAAAAAGGAACTTTAGCTGTCATTTGTGTGATAAAGCTGGACATTGGGCAGGGCAGTGCCCCTTGAAGGCCGAGTTCAGAAAATTCAAGTCTGGCCAGGAAAGGAGGGGAGGGGGAGGTCCACCCCAAGATGGAAACAATCAAAAAAACTAGGCCCAGAGCGCGGTCCTGATGCGCGTGGGGAAATAAATGCATCAGGCCGCCAGCTTGTGGGGGGGAAGGAAGATGTGTCTATCCAAACTGACATTGTCAATCTACCGATTTTGCCAAAGTTTCCAAAATCGACTGTACCTTCACCTGAGCAGGAACTGGCTTTACCTATTTTGACTTCTGACTCTTTCTCATCTCCCTACAGATTGAAGTTGACCGAGCCACTTCATCTGCGGGACCCGGACTGGCATTTCGTCACCGTTGACAGATCACGGCAGAGCATCTTGTTGCGGATTGGCTGCCGGTATATGGTCATTGGTGACACAAAGTATACACCAGAAGGCATCGAGATCGTTCCGGCTCTCTTACCGACAGACCCAGAGCAGATCCTCTTGTGGCTGGGATACATCCACCCACCGATGTTCTTGCCTGAGGGGCAAATCATTGCTCAGGCTCTGCTGGTGCCTGACTTGCAGCGACCCATAACAATAGCATGGGTTGAGGTCCTTGGCAAGGACAAGCCCCGAGCAATGTGCTCGGTAACTAAAGGTGGAGAAAGGACTTACATTGATGGGATGCTGGACACGGGGGCAGATGTGACGGTCGTTCCGACCAGCATGTGGCCGTCACATTGGGATTTGCTAAGCGTGCCAGCGCACGTCCAAGGTGTAGGCGGGTTGCAATTGGCACGTCAATCGCGGAGCGTTGTACAAATTGAGGGGCTGAACGGGCAATTGGCTTCAATATGCCCGTTTGTTTTGGACTATCCGCAACCCCTGTGGGGAAGAGACACCCTTGCCCAGTGGGGGGCCAGGATCGAAATCCCTGGGGCCTCCCCGGTTTTTTGGGCGGCAGCCACTGAGAAGCGCCCTACCCAAAAACTGAATTGGCTGAGCGATTCTCCAGTGTGGGTAGAGCTGTGGCCGCTCAGCAAGGAAAAATTAAAGGCGCTTTCGGAGCTCGTGGAGGAGCAACTCGCCAAAGGACACATAGTGGAGTCCACGTCACCATGGAACTCCCCTGTGTTTGTGATAAAAAAACCTAATAAGGACAAGTGGCACCTCCTCCATGACCTTCGGAAAATCAATGACATCATAGAACCTATGGGGTCTCTTCAACCAGGGATGCCATCCCCAACAATGGTCCCCCGAAATTGGGATTTGGCCGTCATTGATATCAAGGATTGCATTTTTCAAATTCTGCTGCACCCTGACGATGCCCCGCGCTTTGCCTTCTCGGTTCCCTCCATCAACTGAGAAGCCCCTTGGAAGCGCTATCATTGGCAGGTGCTCCCCCAGGGCATGAAGAACAGCCCCACCATCTGTCAATGGTATGTTGCTTCTTTACTGTCCCCTGTCCGTGCAGCCGCAAGTCAAGCCATCATCCATCACTATATGGATGATGTGCTTGTGTGTGCGCCCAATGGCGATATACTGGGCAATGTGCTTGACCTTGTGGTTTCTTCACTAACTGCTGCAGGGTTCGAGCTCCAACCCGATAAGATTCAACGGATGCCACCTTGGAAATACCTGGGTCTCCAAATCAACAAGAGGACCATTGTACTGCAGAAATTAGACATCAAAGTAAATGTCAGGACTCTAGCGGATCTTCACAGCCTGTGTGGGTCTTTGAACTGGGTAAGGCCTTGGCTGGGGCTGACAACCGAGGACCTAGCCCCTCTTTTCAATTTATTGAAAGGGGGAGAGGAGCTTAGTTCTCCTAAGGCTCTTACCCAGGAGGCGAGGACTGCACTGGAGAAGGTTCAGGATGCCATGTCGTCGCGTCAGTGCCACAGGTATGAGCCGAGCCTGCCTTTCAAATTTATCATCTTAGGAAAGCTGCCACACCTCCACGGTGTTATCTTTCAGTGGAGTGAGGAGAAAAAGGACCAGAGGCGAAGGGATCCACTTTTGATCATAGAGTGGGTCTTCCTGAGCCACACCCGGTCCAAGAGAATAACACAGCCACAAGAGCTGATGGCGGACCTGATCTGCAAGGCGCGGGTCAGGCTCAGGGAACTCGCAGGCTGTGATTTCACATGCATTCACGTCCCAATTAGGTACAATACGGGCCAAATTAGTAAGGTAGTGTTGGACCAACTCCTTCAGGAGAATGAATCCCTGCAGTTCGCCTTAGACGGATTCACTGGACAAATTCGTGTTAATCGGCCTGCCCACAAAATTTTTGATTCGGCAGAACATTTCCAATTGGCATTGAGAGGAGTCCTGAAAAGGAAGCCCTTGAAGGCCTTGACAGACGCGTCTGGCGCATCCCACAAGTCAGTTATGACTTGGCGGAATCCGCAGACTCAGCAGTGGGAGACTGATGTAGCTGAGGTCGAGGGCTTGCCACAAGTTGCTGAGTTGGCCACAGTCGTGAGGGCCTTCGAGAGGTTCCAGGAACCCTTCAATTTAGTTACTGACTCTGCTTACGTAGCAGGAGTCGTGTCTAGGGCAGAAGGTGCCATCTTGCAGGAAGTGTCCAACGTTACCTTGTTTCAGCTGCTTTCGAGATTAGTAAATTTAGTCTCCCACCGTAAGCACCCATTTTTCATGATGCACGTGAGGTTGCATACAGACCTGCCAGGGTTCATTGCGGAGGGCAACAGAAGGGCAGATGCCCTTGCTGCGCCAGCCGAAGTGGCCCCGACCCCTGACGTTTTTGCTCAAGCAAAAATTAGCCATCAGCTCCATCATCAGAACACCCCAGGCCTGGTGCGTCAATTTCAGCTGACGTGGGACCAGGCCAAGGCGATTGTGGCCACATGCCCCTCATGTCACTGGCACGCTCTCCCCTCCATGTCTGGTGGTACCAACCCTTGAGGGTTGAGCGCCTGTGAGGTGTGGCAGATGGATGTAACGCATGTTGCATCCTTTGGCAGGATATGTGCATGCATCTGTGGACACCTTCTCGGGTGCTGTATTCGCCTCCGCCCATACAGGAGAAAAGGCTGGGGATGCCAAAAGGCATCTACTTTTGGCGTTCTCAGTCTTGGGGATCCCTAGAGAGATTAAAACTGACAACGGCCCAGCGTATGCTTCCAAGGAATTTGGAGCTTTCCTGCAACAGTGGGGAGTGAAACATAAGACCGGCATCCCTCACTCCCCAACGGGTCAAGCCATTGTCGAAAGGACCCACCAGAACCTCAAAAGGGTTCTGGAGCAGCAGGTCGAGGAATGTTAGGGGGACACTCCTCCCATCCGACTAGCAAGGGCTCTGTTCACCTTAAATTTTTTGAACTGCTCGTTTGAGCAATTGAATCCACCAGTGATCCGCCATTTCCAGGATCCCGGTCACTTCAATCTGAAGGCAAGACCTCCCGTCCTCGTAAAAGACCCCGAGACGCGGGAGGTGTTGGGTCCACATGAGTTAGTGACTTGGGGACATGGATACACCTGCGTGTCCATGCCCTTAGGTCTGAAGTGGTACCCGTCAAAGTGGGTCAAGCCCTTCCTGCCCAGGGAGAAGAGAAAACCAGATCCTCCACCAAGAAAGACCGAAGCCAGCTGGCAGCGGAAAAAACGGCATCAAAGGAACTCTATTTAGTCTCTGCCTTTTGTCCTCTCCGGTATGTCATCCCTTTTATAACCCCCAAGGGTCTGGAAAACATTTCTAATATGCTGCTTTTCCCTTGCAGTTTATAATCTCTCTCTCCACCATGGCTCCACCTGTGCTAAAGACCCTCCTTTTAACGCTGATACTGCTGATCGTCTCTCAAACTCAACCAACTGTTCTTGGTCCTGAGGCAGAACTACAGCCAAAGAAAAATATGTGGTTAGCCCTAGCCACATCCATTGGTCAAGACCACATGTGCCTGGACGCATCTTCTCCAGCTGGCTTCCTGTCGTCCTGCCTGGTGGGGATTCCCTTCAAGCGTGAGGAATTTCCATCCTCCCTCACCAGTTTAATCGTTCATGCCAAACCGCCTCCCAAGCCTCTCAGTCCTTTAATTGCCTGGGAAGAATGGGTGACAAAGCTACCTACTCCCTGTCGCGAGCCTCAGCAGATCGATCTGTTGGGATCTGTCAAGGCACCTTTCTGTCTTAATTTCACTGTTTACAAGCAGCGTACCACTCAAGTCCACACCTTCCTTCCTTTCACCGTCGTCACCCCGAAGGACACTAATTACACAGCAAGAGAATGGTGTGGCGAACTTAACCAGGCCAGAATTGAGTGGCCAAAGCGAGCTGAGAAACAGAGCCTCCCAAAAGGGGTTTTCCTGATTTGCGGAAACAAGGCATGGACAGGCATCCCCCCTCGCCTTTCCGGAGGTCCATGCACATTAGGCAAGCTGAGCGTGTTTGGGCCGAACCGCACAAAGTTGATCCACTGGCAATCTAAAAAGGCAAGCCAAAAATTTTCAGGGGAATTGGTTATCTCCAAAAGGGAATTAATTAATCTGGACCAGATCTGTGATGAAAAAGTCACTTATTGGGCAACCGGGAAAAGCATTGCCATCACAGTTGTTTTACCTTGGGTGGCAACTGCGAAAGCTCTAAATGAATTGGCGCATTTAGAGTGTTGGTCAGCCAAGCAAGCAAATCTTACCTCAGCTGCCCTTTCAGACCTCCTGGAAGACGAGGAAAGTATCAGGCAGGCGACCCTTCAAAACAGGGCGACCATTGATTTTCTCCTCTTGCAGCATGAATAGTCCTGCAAAGACTTTGAAGGCATGTGCTGCCTCAATTTTTCATCTAAAGCCAAGAACATTCGAAAGACTGTCTCTAAGATGAAAGACATGGTCAGCGAAATCCAAAAAGAGACTTCAGACTGGTTAAGTGATATTTTCAAAGGGTGGGGTCTCACTGGGTGGGCTGTGTCCTTAGTCAAGGGTGTTTGTAATTTCTTGATTGTTGTCATTATTGTTTGTATTTCGATTTGTGTTATCAAGTCCTTTGTTACCCACCTATTGAAGAGAAGCATCTCTTCCCCTCCTGTCCCAGATGTCTGGGCTGTTAAGCTTCCTGATAATGACTGCTACTATGTAGTGGAACACCCTACGAGTGAGTCGGAGGAAGATCCTGAAGCGGCCGTCCCTGAAAATCTAGAGTTAGTACGGTATCCTACTGAACAGGATTGGTACGCCGATCTGTTCCCCGACTCCGAATATCTCCCCACTCCCTTCCAATTCACCTCATTTTGAGTTTCTATTTCCTTTCCTTTAAAAGTTAAAAAAGGGGGAGATGTTGTGGTTTATGGTTTGTTCCTTCTCCCCTGGTGTTAATTTCTGCTTGGTCTCTCCTAAGTTGTCAATCAGTTACCCCCTCCCTGTTTTCCAGACCCTTCTCCCATCCATCTGTGTATCCCCTCCCTCTAGGCTCTGTCTGTCACTCGACAACCCTTCCTCCCTTTCTGGATGATTCCAGAGGGAGCGTCGAGTGATAGGCTGAAGTCTGGAGGGTCCCTCCCCTCTCTCTTATTGTTGGCCTCAGGTTCTGTAAATCATTGTTGGGTCCCTCCACCCCCCTGTTCCTGTTGGAGGAATTGATGTTGACACCCCCTTTACACCCTCTGTACCGCCCACTAATAAAA
>WAAE01010999.1:0-16346 GCA_013400495.1 Nicator chloris
AGTCAGGGGAAGTCCCAGGTGACATGAAAAAGGGAAACATCAAACCAACCCATCTTAAAAAAGGGTAGAAAGGAGAAGCCTGGGAGCTACCAACCTGTCAGTCTCACCTCCATGCCTGGATCGATCATGGGACAGATCCTCCTAGAAGCTCTGCCTGAGTTTTCTCCAACATCCTTCTTTTTGAGAGATATGGATAGACTATTCAGTGGAGTAGGAATTACTTGGATGGTAACATCCAAATAAGAGTGAACTGGTCAACAGCTTGATGTACAGATGGAGGTCAGTGGCAAGTGGTGTGCCCTCAGGGGTCTGTACTGAGACCAGTGTTATTTAATGTCGTCATTAATGGCATAGATGAAAGGGTCGAGTTCACCCTCAGCAGGTTTGCAGATGACACCAAGCTGAGTGGTGCGGTGACACTCCTGAAGGACAAGATGCCATCTAGAGGGACCTGCACAAGTTGAAGAAGTGGATCCATGGGGAAGTCATGAGGTTCAATAAAGCCAAGTGCTGCACCTGGGTCATGTCCATCCCCAGTATCCATGTAGGCTGAGGGATGAACAGATCAAGAGCTGGCCTGCTGAGGACTTAATGGGTACCGGGGGATCAGAGTTTGGACATGAGCTGATGATATGTGTACATAGCCCAGAGAGCCAGCTCTGTCCTGGTCACATCAAAAGTGTAACCTGTGGGGAAAAGGAAAAGCGATTGTCCTCCTCGTCTCTGGTGGGGTGCCAGCTGGAGTACTGCATCTGCCTCTGGAGTTCTCATTATGAAAAAGACATGCACCTTCTGGAGAAGGTCCACAGAATGGCCTCAAAAGTGAGCAGAGGGATGGAACACCTTCCCTAGAAGGAAAGACTGATGGACTTTGGGTTATTTATTCTGGAAAAGAGGTAGGGAAATCATGAGGGATGTTGAACCCAGGAAGAAGGAGAAGTGGAAGAAGTTGATTTAAGATTTAGTTTTTACTGGTTGTTTTCCTACTCTTACTTGATTGGTAATAAATTAATTTCTCCAAATTCAGTTTGTTTTGCCTGTGATGGTAATTGGTGAGGCATCTCTTCCTTCACCTGATTCAACTCATGAATCTTTTCTTATATTTTCTCTACCCTGTCTAGCTGAGTAGAGGGTAGATAGAGCATCTTTCATGGGCTTTCATCCTGCCAAGGTCAGTCCCTTCACATGCAGTGACTAAAAGTGCCAAGATCTAGTGAGCTGTGACTGGAAAACTGTGATCTTTTCCTTATAATTGATCTTCAGAAAACATGCAAACTACAAATTCAGAAAAAGGAAAAGTAAAGTAATTTCATACTGAAAGTTAAAATTTTCTTATTTGCTTTAACTTAAATGATTAAATGTTTACAGGGAGCTTATTCATTAATTCAGTGGAAATAATGTTTCTGACAGCAGAGGACCCATTAATACTTAAAAAAATAGGTATTGTCTGAAGTAATAAAATCAGACTAGAAATAACATTAAAATTCTTCACAGTGAGAAGAACTTATTTGGAAAAGTAGTCAGTAATCCACAGTATGAAGTCTTTGAATTAATTGTGAATTTCTCTAAAAAGGAGACACACTAAATTTAAGGAAAATGCTACAGTCATAAGCAGGAAGGCAAACTAATTTACTCTAATGCTCACTGTTAGTCATTAAAAGAACTGATATACCTTTCATTAAAAGACAGATGAAAAATATGCTTTTCTGATGTAGCCAGCAGGTGCACTTTTGTACTTGACAGAGAGGAGAGATGAAAAGAATTAGTTAAGCATGCCAGAAGCAATGAAAAAATTAAAATGTCAAACTCTATTTTTTATAGACAGGCACAGCTCAGTACAAATTGTTCAGAGTGTTAATGAATTGCTTCTACTTATATGGTGACTTGAAAGGAATGTGTTGGATGGCTTTTATGAATATATATGGAAGTGCTTCTCTACTGTCTAGAATTACGATTTCCGAACAAACCATCTTTCTATATCTGTGTGGAAAATCTACAGCAGAACAGCATACTCTAGATAAACTGTAATGACAAGTCCTTTAGCAGCCAAAGTGCTTGTCAGCTATGCAGGTATCGATCTCAGGATCAGTCAGTAGATGCAGCCATAAACAAACATCTTCAAATTCCAGTGCTGATCTAACTTTCTTTAACCCTGCTCTGTTTCTGGGAAAGACATCCTAACTCAACTTTGCTGATCATTCCTGCACCATCCCTGTAATAAGTCAACTACATTTTTTGCAGTGCAGCACTCAACCAGTTGAGTGGCCCAGGCTGCCTGAAACAATGTTTATCCCCAAAATCAGTCAGTCAGATTGTGAAAGAGTAGAGAAAGAATCAACCTTGTCACAGAGATGTGGGTTTTTCCTTGACCTGTTTTTTTCCTACAAAATATGAAAAGAATGCAGGAGAAATATTTTCATGTATACACACCTAGATATGTTTCAAATACGTTGTTAAGCTTCACCAAAATAAGGACAAAATATAATCAAAATAAGATTTTGAGTTGTGTTATGTGTGATTGAATGAATCCTTCTGGTAAAATAGACCTTTTCATAAGAATTAAGGAAATCTAGCATCCTATTTCTGAGACATTTATAATATATTTCTGTACCAAGTTGTCATAATACTGGTAAAGTAAGAAATACATAAAGAAGAACTTCTGGTGGATCTATATTTTCTAAAGCATAATCATTGCAAATACGAATGAAACACAAGTGGATATTTTACAACAGGAAAAACACCACTCTCATTTGTAATAGTCAAGCTTTTTTTCCTGCTAAGGACTTTTTATTTATTTATTGGGGGGATTTTTTTGTTTTTGTCCTAGCAAGTATGACATGGAAGTTGTGTATCTTATTTTTCTTTTCTTTTTTTGGTTATCCATTTTGTGTTCCTTCAAAAAACAAAAAAAAACCAACCAAACAAACAAACAAAAAACAAAAACAACAAAAAAAAAGCAGAAACCCACAAAACCCAATCAACAAACAAACTACAGAAAAACAAAGAAAGAAAAGAGAAAAAAAAATTTGTGATACAAAACACAACATGTTTTAGCATTTTTAAATATATCAGTAATGCCTACATTTCTACCTTTTCAGGAACTCTGACAATTTAAATACTAGTTAGTGAAAAACTGACATACAAAAAAGTGAAAATAAAAATCAACAAAACAATAAATCCAGTGGAATTTTGGTAAACATAGATAAATAATTACTGAACAGTCTGAAAAAGAGGCTCATCTGATACAGATTCAGGGCTCCCATGAGTTTTGACAAAGAGATCAAAGTTTACAAAAAGAAACTGTAAGACTCCTCCAACAGCTTATGTAGAATGTTGTTTGTGTGTATCTGCATTGACCTAGTGACTGATTCACAACACATAACACAGTGAGTCTCTACAGGAAAGCTTGGGTAAGCCAATAGGTCAGATGTCTGTGGTGCATTTGTTTTCATAACCCAAAATATCTTTCTCATAGTAAATTCAGATCTGTTATTATTGTATTTAAAATAATTTTTAAGCCCAATTTGTAATATGCTACTGATAAAGTATATCACTCTGTGATAGATGTCTTTAACAATTCCAGTAATCACACCCACTGAAGAAATGAGGAAATACAGCTATGACAATATATAATTCATATATTTTAAGTCTGTATATACAACTGATTATGATCTTGAATACTTTATAGAGAGATGACTTTTTTTCCCTGTCATGACCTGGTTTTTAAGTACAAGAGTGATATTTTAAGATCACATCTAACTTGCAGACTTGTTGTTGGACACTGCTTGGAGACCAGCTGTACTATTTGAAAACAATTTAAACTTGGGGTTTGCCAAAACTTGCAAAAGAGCTGTAAATACTGAAATAGTCCTCATTTTATGATAGCACAACACATTGTTCTAATTAGCAAAATCTTTTGTTACAATTTGTTGGCTAAATTATTATTTATTTGCGTGAAAAGGATATCATGACTTAGTGGCCAGAAGAGATGAGAAAATAATTTAAAAAAAATAAGAAGTCTCTACATCTGAAAGCCAGCAGTCAACACTGACTTTGTCTTGTTAGAGGTCTTAAAATTCATCTATTTTGATTTATTTAGGTTTGAGGATGTCACAGTGATACTCAGGCCAATTATGCCAGTGTTCACTACAGAAATACAGAAAACAGAGGAATTTGTTCCAAGTAGTTTATAATTTGGTATAATCTAAGGTCAATTCTGATCACACTCACACTTAGGAGTAAGTCTCCAAGTGGCAAACAGCATTTAAAGCCTGAATTGTATTACTTAGGCAGAAGAAGAATTAAACAAGGAAAGTGTTGCAGCAGAACAGTAAATACATATAATCATAAGGCTCAACATTTAAATTTTCTAGTACTAATGCACTTTTTACATACATTGCTTATTTTCATCCTTTTTTTTTTTTTTTTTTGATACTCAGCTCCAACTGTAAGAAAACCTGGTCTTTAGTCATTTCTCTTAAGGCTAGGGGAATGAGAAATAAGGTTGTAAATAATTTGACTCATTGATTTCTAGAAAGAGGACTGCCAGTGTAACAAACTTCACTGTTAATCTTGTCTGAATTCACAGACTGAGGCAGGAAAACGATTAGAAAAGCATTTGTATATACTAGTATGTTTTAACAAATTCCTTTCACTGTCACTCATTAACTGTGCAAGCAGGACATTAATTATTTGTCTCTCAGACACACAATGAATCTTTTAAATTGTGTTTAAATGAATATTTTATGAACTTTCAGCACCTGTGCTTTGTGGTGTGTTTTCAAGAAAAAATTGATCTATGAGTGGAAGCTTTAAATGTCAGAAATACAAAGCAGAGAGCTTTATCATAGTGCCATAAGATTCTAGGAAAAAAAGGTGTGTGTTATAATAAGCAGAAAGCTATGGTATTAGCTTTCTGTTTAACAGGAAATTGTCTGTTTGGTAAGACAAGCTTGTATCACTCTGCTTCATCTATATTGATTGGAAAAACTATGTACTGTACGTCTGTTCTTCATGAGGAGACAGCTGAGGTACTCACCAATATTTTGCCTCTGTCTTCACTGGTGACCTCTCTTTCCACCAGTCTCTCAGCTGGATGGACAGCAGGATGGGGACTGGGAGAACAAAGTCCTTCCCGGTCTAAGTGAAGAACACGTTCATGACCACCACAGACCACCTGAGGAACCTAAATGTATATATAAATCTCTGGGACCCAATGAGATACATTCCAGAGTCCTGAGGGAATTATCTGATGGAGTTCCCAAGCCACTCTTGATGATATTAAAAAATTCATAGCAGCCAGGTGAAGTCCCAGGTGACGGGAGAAATGGTGGCTGTACCCATCACTAATGGGGGTGTATAAAGGAGGACCCCGGGAAGTACTGACCTGTCAGCCCCATCTCCATGCCTGCGTAGATCATGGGACAGATCCTCCTAGAAGCTCTCCTAGGGCACATTGAGGACAGGGAAGTGATTTGAGTCAGCCAGCACTGCTGCAGCAAGGGTGAGTCCTGCCTGACCAGCTTGGTGGCCTTCAGTGATGGAGTGGCTACATCAGTGTGTAAGGAAAGGGCTACAGATGTCATTTGTCTGGGCTTCAGTAAGGCCTTTGCCGTGGTTCCCCACAACATCCTTCTCCCTAAATTGGAGAGATCTGGATTCTGCAGATCAGCTGCTAGATGGACAAGAATTTGTTGGATGGTCATATCCAGGGGATAGTTGTCAATGGCTCAGAGTCCCAGTGGACATCAGTGACAAGTGGTGCCCTCAGGGGTCTGTACTGAGACCAGTGTTATTTAATATCTTCATTAATGAGATAGACTAAAGGATTGAGGGCACTCTCAGCAAATTTGCAGATGACACTAAGCTGAGTGGGGTTGGCGACACTCCTGAAGACAGGATGCCATGCAGAGGGCCCTGGATAAGCTCAAGTAGTGGACACTTGGGAATACCATGAAGTTTAACAAGATCAAGTGCAAGGTGCTGCATCTGGGTTGGGACAACCCCTGTAATCAGTCCAGGCTGGGGGATGAAGGCATTGAGAGCAGCCCTGTGAGCAGGACTTGGGGTGCTGCTGGATGAGAGGCTGGACATGACCCAGCCATGAGCACTCACAGCCCAGAGAGCCACATGTGTCCTGGGCTGCATCCAGAGCAGTGTGGGCAGCAGGGGAGGGAGGGCATTCTGCCCCTCTGCTCTGCTCTGCTCTGGTGAGTTCCCACCTGGAACATTGCATCCAGCTCTGGGGTCCCCAGCGCAGGAATTGACCTGAGGTGATTAGTAACATGGAGCAGCTCTCCTAAGAGGATAGACTGAGAGAATTGAGATTGTTCAAATTGGAGAAGAGTAGGCTTTTTGGTGACCTAATTCCACCCTTACAGTACTTGAAGGGAGCCTATAAAAAACCTGGAGAAAGACTCATTACAAGACAAAAGGGAATGGCTTCAGACTGAAAGATAGTATGTTTAAATTAGATAGTAGGAAAAAATTCTTTACTGTAAGGTTGATAAGGCAGTGGAACAGGTTTCCCAGAGAAGTTGCGGATGCCCCATTTTCAGAAGTGTTCAAGACCAAGTTGGATGGGGCTCTGAGCAAGCTGGTGTAGTGGGAGGTGTCCCTGTCCATGGCAAGGGAGTTAGAAGTAGATGATCTTCGAGGTCCCTTACAACAGAAACCATTCTGGAATTCTGTGATTTGTATTTTCTCTAATTTACCCTGTGAGTCTTTGCAGTGTGGTGCAAGATGGGCTCCCAGTTGTGTTGATAAGACCACACATGGTCAACTATGACCTACATGTCCTGCATTTTCATTTTGTAGAAACTGAAGACAGATTAAGGACACTGCTGTGCTCTTTGCTTTTGCCAGGGAGTGATTTGTAATTTTTGGTATAGACTTGGACTAGGAAACTTGCAGATTTCCTAGGGCCCCAAATTCAGATAGGCTGGGTAACCGCCTATGTTCAGTTCACATGGCAAAGGGGTGGGGGCTCTGGGGGTGACATCTATGACAAGATGCCAGAAGTCGTCCCCATGTCAGACAAAGCCATTTTTTCCAAGATGGATCTGCTGCAGACCAAAGCTGAGCTGTCAACAATGTTGGTGCACATCTGTGATAACCTATTGTCCTTATTTCCCATTACACCACTCTGGCCTTTGATTGGCAGTAGATAAAATTTTTCGAGTCTGTTTTGCCTGTGATGGTAATAGATGAAGGATCTTCCTGTCCTTGTCTCCCTATGTCATTAGCATTTTGTCGTATTTTGTCCCCCGATCCAGTTAAGGATGGGAGCAATAGAGGGACTTGGTGGGCACATGATGGCCAGCTGAGGTCAGCCCGCCAAGTGACTCGAGTTCACATGCTGGCACTGCCTTGGTGGAGTTGACCCGTTGCCCAAGCCTGGCCCTGAAGGTCAAAGTAACAGCAGCTGGTGTGCAATGTGTGTTCAGCATTTCTTCCCATACAGATTTGCTTATCTACTTGTGTGGTGGCAAAAAAGGGCACTCTCCATTAACATGAGCCTGATGCCATCTTTATGGCTTGGTACAACATGGAAATTGGAAGGGGCAGGCCTACCATCTCTGCCTGGCTTTTCTTCTCAAGGCCCAAGCTCTCAAATGTACCCACAGCACAAAGGTTGAATGCAGTGGCACACGCTGTGGTCTGTTTTCATAATATATTACAGAAACAAAATCAAAGGAGAATTTTCTTCACATTTCAATTTCACGTTTACTTTATTCTGTTTTAAAAAGAACAAATCCAATTTACTTTGAAAGGACTAAATAGAAGTATCACAGCACAGGAACTAATTTTTCAGAAAACTTTCAGTACATGTATTGTTTGATTATGAAATTATGTCCTGTATAATCTCTTATCTATTATAGAACCATACCTGCCTCATCCTTTTCTAAATAAGGGATCTGAGGTCAGTTTTATGTACCTTCAGAGGAACCTTACAAATTGCACTGAGTATAAGCAAACAGAACACATGATTTTTGGTTGCAATTGAATGTGCTTGCTGTTGCATGGAGCAGATACTACAGTACAAATTTAGTTTATAAACAATGTTATATTGTTAATGTAGCTAACCGTTGTAGACCTAGTCTTCCTCACAGCTTTCTTTTTTTTTTTTTTTTTTTTTTTTTTTTTTTTTTTTTTTTTTTTTTTTTTTGTGACGTTTGGTAATAAATTACAGCATGAACCCAGAATTAATTCCTGGGCAAATTGAATCCACCTAAAGGCAGGCAGCAGTAAATTGTAAAGAGGTGAGGAAGAGTGCAGGGGAAGGATGATTAGAAGACATTTTCCCTGACTTACTCCTGAAGGAGGAACTGAAAGGGAGAGAAATGGATCTAGTGGGTGAACAGACCATGTGCCACAGGGACATGGGATTTAGTGGTTCACTTTACTCTGTAGTTTCTTGGTATGGGTCCAATTTATTTTGGTAACTTGTTTACCACTTACCATCTGTTTCTTGTGATGCACAACAGTGAAAAGTTTGTTTGGCCTCTTTCTTTTGGAGAAGTGTTTTGGTCATTTCTCATTATTTATTAATGCTTTTCCAAACCCAAGAGCTTAAAGTGACTCGAGCTATTAAAACCCAGAAATTTTACATACTCACTTTTCATCATTTTTGCTTACTGTCAGAGAGCTTTTTGGCTGTCCAAACTATACAGGTGCCACATTCATTTTGCATTAGAAGCTTTTTCAACACAGTCAGTAGCAAGTATTTTGGCTTAGTGTTAAAATTTTAAAACTATTTTATTTCCCTCAGTTATTACGGCATGCCTATATTTATATGAAAGCAAATATTTAAATGTTGCTAACAGAACAGTGGAAAAACTAGAAAAAAGTGTTCCTCTGGTCAAGCTTTCAAAATATGAAACTTCTTTCTGGACACATAATTTTAGAATGATGCTTTAATAATTTATTTTAAAAAGCCAAAGCTCCAAATTGAATGGTGGAGCTTGCTACTGTTTCAAACATGAAAAATTTAAAAACATTTATAAGCATTTCTCTGTGTGCCTATCTGTACTTAACAGTGTTGTAGCAAACAACTGCAAGCTTATGCTGTTATTTCTTGCCCCTTTAAAGACATAAAATTTTATTGGGCAGTTGTGATTTGAGTCCCCTTAATACCTGTCAAAGGTTATTAAGCATCAGATGTTGGAACCTGGGGCATTGTTGAGGGTTACATTTGTTAAGGAGCTGCTGATTGCAGCAAGTACTGTGGAGAGCAATAGGAAGTTATTACCTACTTCTCCCTCCAAAGGCCCAAATCTTAATTTACAGCTCAGAAACAGCATTACATGGCCAAATGCTATTGTGAAAGCCATGCCATGCCATTACCGGCTGAAAAGGGGAGAACTTTGGAGAAGATGGATAATCAGGATTAAGAGGCAGTGAAAAGAAGGACCACACTTATGTGGAAAGCAGAGGGTGAAGTAGAGGTGAAGAAAAAAGAATGAAAGAAGAATGCAAGAACCACAAGCTAACCCAGAAAATATTCTGACTTCATCATCACTGCCTGACATCCCACTTTAGATTAGGTTTATAGGTAATCTCTAAATGACCTCTTCACAAAATTTCTTTCCTGAAAGGCACATGACACAAAATGATAAAACATTTAACATTTGTTGGTTGTCTATTGAATATGCAAGGAATGGGCAGAGAGAGGACGTTTGCTTTAGCTCTGTATCTTTGTGTGTGTGGTTTTGTTGTTTTTGGTTTTGTTTTTTTTTAATTCTCATAATGCCTGGAAGTCCTTTGACTAAACAGGAAGTTTTCTTTTGAACTTTTATGACTAACATAACCACAGAAAAGCTAAGAGCATTGCTGGGATTTCAAAGAGAAGAAGTGCAGCATGAAGAAGATAACATTTTATAAAAGCTGTGGAAGTGGTCCTGGGAGTAAATGGAAATTATAGAAGTACAGATGCATCTTATAGAACATGACAGTTAAAAGGAAACTGCATTGAAATATCATTTTAACTAGCATAGACAGAAATTAACCCTCTTAATAGACAAGACCAAAACCATCCCTAGAGCCAGTGCCTAGGTTTTTGCATCAGGGGTGAATTGGGCCCAAAGTACTGATGATAGGATGTGGAGCTTGAAAAGGGCATGAACAAAGATGAATTGGAAACAGATGTCAGAAAGAATTTTTAGAATCATGCATTTATGAAGTAGCTACTGGGCAAGGCAGTTGATGAAAAACACAAAGGGACAAGAGGAAGGAAAAGAGAGGGACATTGACTATCTTGCTTACTGCTTCAGCTCAAAACAATCTGTGCAGGTGATGTCTAATATCCCTAACATTTCTTCTTTTACTCACTACCATGTTAAGATATAAAATGGCAATATTGAAACAAGTTGAACCTGTCTCTTAATATTTGCAGTGTATCGGTCATATTATCAAACCATAGAATGGTTTGGGCTAGAAGGAGCCTTTAGAGATCACCTATTCCAAGCCCCTGCCATGAGCAGGGGTGGATTCAGATACATCTGATTACGCAGAGCTGTGTCCAAGCTGACACTGAATGTTTCCAAGGATGAGAAGTCTATAATCACTCAGAGAAACCTGTTAGTTGTTTCACTACCCTCATGATAAAAAGCTTCCTTATATATAGTCTGAATCTATGCTCCTTTAGTATAAAACTCCTAGTCATATAACTGCAGCCACTACAAAAAAGTGTGTCCCCATTGTTTTTGTAAACCCCCTTTTAAAGTATTCAAATGCTGCAATGAGGTCTCCCTTTACTCTTTTGTTCAGGCTGAACAATCCCTAATCTCTCAGGCTTTCTTCATAGATGTTCCTCAGCCCTCTAACAACATTTGTGTCCCTCCTCTGGACTTGCTCCAGCAGGTAGGCCCATGCCTTTCCTGTGCTGGGGACCCCAGAGCTGGATGCAATGTTCCAGGTGGGAACTCACCAGAGCAGAGCAGAGCAGAGGGGCAGAATGCCCTCCCTCCCCTGCTGCCCACACTGCTTTGGATGCAGCCCAGGATAATGGGCTTTCTGGTCAGCACCTGTCTAACCTGTCATCCCCCAGCCCCCCAAAAGTCTCTTGTCAGGGCTGCTCTCTATCCCTTCACTCCCCAGCCCGTGTTGATGCCGGGGTTGCCCCGGCACGGGTGCTGAACCCCCCTGCACTTGGCCTTGTCTGAAGCTCGTGGGGTTGTCGGGGACCGGCTTCACAGCTCTTGCATACCTCACTCAGCATGTGCCGGGTTATTGAGGTTATGGAAGTAATTTTATAGCTACTTCTTGTAACTCCAGATTGAGAAAGCCTGTTCTCACAGACCTTCAGAGAAGCCAGATGCTTACACAGTGTAGTGAGGCAGAGCAAGCCTCCGGTGCTGGGAGACTTGCTTCAGGATTACTTCTAGGGAGCTGTTACCTACGGCTGCAATAAATAATGTATGTAATACTGATACTAACTAGCAGAGGTCATCAGATGGCCATCAGATATATTCAAGACCATGTACCCAACTGCCTGTGGTGAGAACACATGAAGTGATTTTTCCCAGATAATGTTTCTGATTAGACTTAAAACAATGCTTGCTGTATCCAAGTCTTGTGCCATTTACATCACACTGTAATAATTTAGCACAAAGATAAGCACTCAAAAAAAGTCGGATATGTAGTGTAGAGAGAGAAACTTCAGCTTGAGGCATTGATTCTCTTTGCAGTGGCAGTGACCAGTTACATAAAAATATTACATAGATTCTGAGGTTCATATATAGTGACAGATCTATGCCTGAGTTAGGAGTAAAAATCCCTGGTAAAATGAAACCTAGACAATTCCTAGTTTAAATAATTCTTTAATACAAGGAGCAGATTATATGAACTTAACTGGAACTACTTGCCTGCTTTGCTCTTTAGACTTACAGTGTTGGAAAGCTACTTCCAGGACTGGTCTAAGTGCTAAACCACATATACCAGATAACCAGAAGTGTAATTTAGCTGAACTGATATTCATTAGACAAGGAAAATTGCATTTTTTGGTCATGAAACATTCAGAGAAACAGGATGTATGACTTGAATCTTCCAAAGCTATGAATGTATTGGGAATAAAATCCTGCTGCTTTTTCCCCTTTTAGACAAAATAAAGCCAAAAATGCCAGATGAGTGTGCATCAGCTCTGTGCTACCCTGTTTGTAGTGATACTGAAGCAAACAGGTCCCACTCACCTTGGGGAGGTGATCCTCACCTGGTCCTTCTCACCTGTAAAAGTTTTGAAGGCCTCAAAGAATTTGTTCATTTTCAATTGTTACTCTATCCCTTTATGGTTTAATTGCTCAAATTTGCATACCATTAATTTTATCTTTTCAACCAATCAATACTTTTAAACATTCAGAGTGTTTTCTGCATAAAACTATTTATGATATATTTCGACTGTATATATCAAATTTCATTCAGCACAGGTGCATTCTGTTATGATTGTTTGGTTCAAAGATAATAAAATTATCATGCTAGTTTTCCAGAAAGAAAAAATTTTATCCTGGAAATTTATTCTTGAGATACCATTCACTGCTTTATCTGTTCCTCCGAGACTACCTCTTGAAAGAAAAGATTATGAAGTATTAGTGTTTCCTTTTGCACTTTGGATTTATGATTTCATAGTGCAAATATTCATAGCTAATGACAGCTTCTATATTTTAGATGTAGTTGAAACCTAATGATAAATCAGCTGGAAATATTACAACCACAATATTGTTATTTGGTTTGGTGTTTTGCTTGTTGGGTTTTGGTGGTGGCGGTGTTATTGTTTTTGTTGCATTTCATTTAGTTGGCCGAAGGGGAGTTTTGTTTTGCTGGAATTTGTTATGGAGCAATCTGTAAAAGTATTGGAATGATTTGGAGGCTGATAAATGAATCCATAGTTTCACACATTTTTACCAAAATATTTCATGCTTCAGTTAAATGCAAAGTGGAATTGCAATTCATCCACCACGAATCACATAAAAATATAATTTAATTTTCTAGTATTTTCAACTTGAAATCCATGTGCTCATCTTTGACACAGTAATATTTCATGTTCACTGTGCTCTGCTGTAAATGTTGCTGAAGGTTTAAAGCCACAAATAGTCGTGCCACTCTGTTACATAATTGCACACTGAACTTCAGAAAATAAGTTAGTGACTCTGTTTCATTATGAAAACCCTGTAGTGTCTGCAGTAGGTTTCTGCTTGTTGCTTTTCTATGTTAAATAGTCATAAAGCTTGTTGCTTTTCTATGTTAAATAGTCTGTGGCTGTGAAGCCTGGTTGGTTATGGACCCGTAGCCAAATGCAGCATCTGCAGAGATAGGCAGTTTTCACCAGTGTAAGTATAACCTTTTATACAAATAGTGTGTTTTGTCCATTACAACTTTGAAATCGTTATTCAGCTTCCCCAAAATGTAAGTCATCCTTAGCTGTCTTGTACTACAATGAAAAAGTTTCCCTGAGCTCTGGAACATTAATTACTGCAGGTTTCCTAAAGTTTGGATACCTTCTCTCTGTTAGTCACCTGGAATTGTTTAAAAGGGCGTTGCTTTTAAGTACGTTTTAATGCCTGTTTTTTCTGAAATTTTAAAGGTTTAACATAAACCCACCATCTCTAGAAAAACAATGAGTCCTATTAAATATTAAAATTTATGTGAAACGCTGTTGTTAAGTAGAATTTCACGTTGAGTTGAGCAAGATAGTGCAAAATTGCATTTCTAAAGTTAAGGTGAAGAAGAAACAATTTAGGTGTACACTCACAAAAATTAAAAAAGAAATCTGCTTCTTTAAAAGACAACAAAAATGTTCATTTCTTTAAAAAGGTTAGTTCACGGAATAACAAAAAGGGTTTTTTACTGTCTTTGTGACAGAAATCATAGCTGTATTCACAGTTATAAAAACATTCCTTCTTAAGAACTGTTATCACATTTGTTAACTTTTGAAAATGGTGGCATTGATATTACAGGGTCTGCCTGGAACAGCTTATGTAATAGTTAGGCAAAGAGGGCTAATCAAGTAGTTTAGGAACAGGGTAATAAGATTTTTAAATAATTAGCTAATAATTAAGTATTTATTGAAACTACCTACGTTCAAATGACAGATATTTCAAAATACTTGACACAACACATATGAAATCTGAATAATAAAATTTCAACTGTTTATCTCTTTAAACAGAGAGACTTCCTAGACAGAGCTGGCAGAGCAAATCAGATATTCCACTTTACGGAAAATTTTCCAAGCCTCCAGCATAGTTCCTGAGTTTGAAACGCATAAGTTTGCAAGCATCTTGAAGAATCACAGAAAGGTGCTTCACTTCTGTGTTCTGCCACAGTCATTGGGCAGTGGTGGAGAGCTCTTCCCAGGGTCTGGCCTTTGGCAGCAGATGCATGAGGTACCCCACTGCTCCCTCCTGGCAAAATGTGCTGTGACAAGTCTGTGGCAGATTATTCTCCAGAATTAAACCAGACTCTCACTTTTCAGGAGTACACACAGATTTGTAGTGATCAAGTGGACAGATTTGCACCACAGAAATTTCTAGGATTAATCCCAAGGATAAATAATTAAAATTCATTCCAGCCCACCTGGAAGATGAAATAATTTTTGATAAATTCATAACCTTTATTATATTGCTGTAAAAAATTCTTTCCTTGCAAAGTAAATTTGCAGTTATTCTTATATGCTATTCTGGACCACACTCATTTTTTCAGGATATGCAATTCTCTAAGCAATGTAGTGCTCGTGCAGGTTTGTAAGTTAACAAAGCCTGGACTATTCTGGATACTAAAAATTAACTTCAATTAGTGGGATTTATCCTTGATATTCATAGGTTTTATGTATATTTTATTATGTTAATTATTTTGTTATATTTATTTTTAGGGATTTTTTTAGGGTTTGAGGGTTTTTTTAAAATATACTTCCCTATCATATTAAAAGAAACAGGGAAGGAGATACCATCCAACTGGTATTGCTTCCTAATGCAGACTGGTCAATATTTCTTAGATATTTTCATTTTCTACATTAAATTCCTATATACCTGAAAAATTTAACTTCCATTAGACCAGATTGCTTGAAGCCCCATTTAACCCAGCCTTGAGCAGGCCCAGAATTTGAGAATTTTTTACAGTCATGCATTCAAGCATCAGAAAACAGAGTTATTTATGAACATTTCTCATGCTGAGAGCTGGTAAGTGCTGAAGGCAGAGGTTCAGCATGCCATAGAAACATGCAGAGTCCCTGGAGAGATTCAAATTTCTTTGGGACAAGGCCTAAAGCAACCTGGTGAAACTCTAAAGTCTGTTCTGATATGGATTGGACTCTACCTATTCCTTCCAGTTGTAGTTTTTCTCTGATCTTTTTATCTCAATGAACTGATCAGAGATGACTAAAATTATCTAGTTAAAATTGGCTTAGAAAGTTGCTACCTGTTTCAGCATCCCTCAGCATGCAGATCTTCACTAATGGGCAGATATTAGTAATAATGTCTAGTTTAATTGTGAAGTTCTCTCCAGAAGGTATGTTTGAGATTATTACTATGTATTTTCTAAACCATTTATTAAGACCGGTTTTGCTCAGAGGTTAATGCACTGTGAAAGGTAGGTTCTAATGCATGTGTATGCCATGGGCTATTTCAGACTTAGCAAGCTGTAGAAAGCTATATTAGAATTCTTTCATGTATGCAGTGGTTGTGGGTGGTTTGGTCTTAATTTTCTTGAATTAGTTGAAAAGTGGCAAAAACAAAATGTATGTTTCTGTGAGTCTGAATTTTCCTCATAAATTTGCAAACTGTGTTTCAGTGACTGTGTTAACACTGAGTATTGTCTGAAGTCATGTTTAGCACCGTGTTTTTTCCTTCTCTAAGGATATCTGCTAAAGGGACGTGAGTCTATCCATTCAGGCTGTTCACTGAGCACTTTCCACAGTTGATTCAGTCTTTCCACCACCACATATATTCTTAATTGTGTTGCCTTGTGAACTGAATTGAAAGCACTGTGTTGCTGTGCCATTAGTACCGTAAGTCACAGTTGCTTATAGCTGGAACAGAGAACAAACCATTTAGTATTTTCGCTGATTTTCATTAGTGACACTATCAGCTTCCTTCCTAGAGTTTTCCCATAGTAATGTCTTTGAGCACAACCATGCCTGTCTTTCCAGTCCTGAACACAAAAATGTGTCTTCTGTTGCTCCCATATTCACTCATATTGTCAGTGTACTGTCCAAAGATGCTCTGGCCCACTGAATTAATATAGCAGTATGCAGAGTTAGTGACTGGATGTGATGGTCTTTGAGAGACAAGTGCCAGGTAGAAAATAACTTGGTCAAAAAAGGGTGTTTTTGTCAGGGTTACTTTTTTTTTTTTTTTTTT